>CAJPEV010000132.1:0-190383 GCA_905338385.1 Darwinula stevensoni
TCCTGCGAGGGACGATTCCAGGGAAAGAGGGAAGGGAACTTTTGTGACTGTGCGAAAAGCGAGACGGTCTCGGACATCGTTGCCACGAGGCCTCGCCTGGGGGATGTCGCAGACGAGGAACCCGAGACCCATGCTGATATCTTATTCGGACATCCCTGAATTAACAGGATGGCGCGTACCATGGATTCCATGCTGCTTGAGGGCATTCTCACCTCAGACCTATTCGAGATGGTTCGAGGAGCTCATGATGGGCCTAACGTTCAAAGTCCGCACTGAAGTGGTTCATGAAATGCGAAACAGTCCTCCAATCGGTCTAACGTTACACGTCCACTCTGAAATGGTTCATGAACGTATGAAAAGGCCTGCGATTGGCCTAACATAACACGTCCTTAGCCAGATGTCTCGAAGACCACGATTCACCCTATATCCGGATTAACCGCGGCATTCAGCTCTTAACTCAAAGAAAACTTTTCGAAAAGGTAGGCCTTGACGTGATCTGAAGGCAGTCTGTTGGTTAGGCCTAAGCCTTACGTTAGTGAGTCCCGTATAGAGGCTGGAGGGGGGGGGGGGGGTTTGAAGAAAGGGAAAGCGATTGAAAATTGGTTTTCACATTACTTCATGATACCTTTTCATCTATGGCGCTCCGAGACACGTGTCAAAAGGAATCCACGTTCGTCCGGAGAACCACTTCATTAAAGGATTATTATCGATGTGGTAGCATTCGTCCGGTCGTCCAGATACTCATCTTCCACGTGCCGTGACATGGACTAATGGGAAGGAACACTATATAAACTCGACCTCGAACTTCAGGAAAGAGAAGGAGGAGGAGGTGAGAGGACAGAGCGTTCCAGACTTCGCTACCGACACCGAGTGTCAGGACTAGGGTCCCGTTTATCATCTGGAACCTGGCTATTTCTATTCGGTTGGGGCCGAGTACCTAAGTGCTGGTCGAAGCCGGACTGAGCCGGATCCTGTTCCTTGGCGGTTGAAGCCGGAAGGAACGATCAGAAATGGCAAGGACGAGATCGGAGAGTGGGCGTGAAACGGTTGGAGCCAGAGCAACCCCTTTCCATTTCATTGTGTTAGCCGTGATTTCAATAAATCACGAGATAAGGTGCGAGCGCTGTTGTATCGATGGTGAGCTAGTTTTTGTTCATCTTTTCTCAGAACTTCATTGTGTTTTTGGGAACTGAAGCTGTCGCCTGAGCTGAGGATATTAGATCATTGTTTGACTGTTAATATCTCTGATATCTTCTTGCATTTGAAACTGTATGTTAGGTAGCGAAATTAGAATAAATATCATCTATGTGAAGCCTGGTTCGCTTTGGAATCCTTGCCCAAGGTAATTGATTCCGTACCGACCACTACGAACCTATCCAAAGGGAGCAAATTCTTTAAATCAGTAACGATAAGGCAGTTTGCCAGTAAGATCATAAATACCTCGCGTAATTTAGTCTTACAGGCCACGCCAGAGTACCGATCGCGACACTCGTCCTAGTTGTCCGGTGGAGGACCGACGTCACCACGGATCCTGGAATAGTCCGCACTGTCCCGTGCAGGCTCGGCACGGCTTCACGCGTACCGTCCGTGCGTCCACTCGCGGTGGCTCTTGGCGACCCACTGCCGAGGGAGTACGAGGGGAAAGTAGGATGTAGGCTCTTACGTATGCGTATGAGGGAGGAGGTTCTTCCCTCCGTAATCGTTACGCCATTCCCAGTGTTGGGCGGTAACGAAGTAAAAGTAACGCGTTACAGTAACTAATTACTTTTTTCAGTAACTTTTAAGGTAACGAGTTACTTTTTAGGGGAGGGCAACGGAACTGGTATCTAGTTCCTTTTTCATGGCAAAAGTATGTGGCGTTACTGTAACGCGTTCCTTTACTTGATTTACTAAATTTGCTGAAAACAGCCAGCAAGGCCACATGCATCTTAATTGATGCAATATTGGGAGGAAAGACGGGGACATGAAATTGCCTTGAGAAAACATGGTTTATTCAGTGCAGGTTTCTTGGCCGTACCTGCAAAAATATTTCGATGTGCAGGTCAGAAACGAATTCGAGAGTTCCATCGATGTAGTGGTGTATTTTACGGGGAGTAGCCGCCCCCAGGCGCCTCTAGGACAGAGCCTAGCCCTACCTTAGAGTTAATATTTTTCTCTCCCGATATCTCTCAGGTGGAGTTTGACTCTATTGCCATGGAAAGGGAAGAGGCACAGGGGAAAGAGTGAGCATGAGTATTTATCTAGTGTGATGATCATATAATTCAATTTTCATGAAATCGGGGTAACTTTCGCTCATCAGTCCATGCATCCAGCTTCTGTCGAAGAAGTGGAGAAGCTGTAGAAAGATGGGAATTTTTTTTAAGAAAAAGTAACTTAAAAAATAAATTCTACTTGTAACTAGTTGCTTTTGGTGCGAAGTAATTCTACTGGTAACTAATTACTTTTTGGATGAAATACTTGTAATTGTAACTAGTTACTTTTCACAAGTAACGCGCCCAACACTGGCCATTCCCTGCGGGTCTCGAGGAAGACTCCACAATATATGATAAATTCAAAAATAATAATTAATGCGGAAAGGAATAATTTAACCGAATCCGCCGTTTCGGGATGTCGCGCGAGGTAGATCTAGTCGGCTTAATTAATCAAGAGCTTAATGGTGGAAAAAAAAATTATTCCCTTCCGGATTTTTCCCGGACGACACCAAAAGACTCCATTTTCCTCGGAATGAATCCCCAAGAGAATGCGAGAGCGCATTTCGGCTCGTGACCTCTGACCTCTGATCGATCGGATGGAGCCCAAGCAGATTTTTCATCCGATCGGCAAGATTAAAACTACTCCGGTGACGTCAGTGGACGCGATCTCGGTTGCCTCCAGAGGGATTTCCGCATGATCCTTTGCAAGGCAAATCGTTTGCAATAAGTATTGTGACCGGTGGCGCCCTCTACGGGGGGGCAGGGGGGGCACGCCCCCCCCCTTGACTCTTCAGTCCAATAATTATGACCGTTCAGTCGTGGATACCGTAGAGCTTTGAATGAAAATTTTGAGTTGTAAATGCGAGAAAACTAGCAATTTAACAGGAGCTTCGTACCTTTCCAGAGTTATTTTTGCCCGAAGAAGGCGTAAAAGACGTGAGATGACGTAGGGCTACCCGCCGTATTTCTGATAAAGCTCAGGCAGCTCAACCGCCGAATATTAAGCTTTGAAACTTTAAAATAAATTAGTTTACTCATACATAAATATATACTGTATGTGTGCGTGTGTGGAAGGCGACGGATTCCTTCGCCTTCGTCGAGGCTCGCGGGCGAACGTCGAGGTGATTTTTTGCCAGCTGGTGTGTCGTCTTCATTTTTTTTTGACACTCGATGTTTCGGTGCCGATCGGTTACAACGACGCGATCAATCCGGAACCTATCGTACGAGTTATGAATCGTGCAGCTGCACATTGCGCATCAGCATTAGTGCTTCGTATTCGTTAAAATACGAGGTGCGGCGAGACAGTCGCGAGTACTGCAACTCCTTAAGTATACCGAGGGAGGCCAATTCTCTCGCTTCTCGACGGTCTCCTCTCTCCTCTCTCCATACCGTCTGAACCAGTCTCATTTAGCACTCGGCAGGGTCGTCTTTGGGTGCATTGCTTGAACCACTGGAAGACCGTCGAGCTCAGGGCTCGTCTCGTAACGTATTTCTTTCCTCGCAACGAATCCTCGAGCATGCCAAGCGGCCAGAAGCGACTCGGGGCGAACGGAGGGGATGTGGCACGAGATCGACATACCTTCCGGCTCGGCGAGAAATCGACATCCCTTCCGGTCGAGAACTCTCACAACGCGGGCGGTGATTCCCTGGTGCGACGCGAAATTTCCATCGACCAGTTCCGGGCGTCACTCGTAGACTGCCGGTAAAAAAAATTTTTTTTTTAATGAATAATGTACTTTTTTCTTGGTCGTAGACATTACGTCAAAAACCCCTTATGAAGCGAAGCACTGAATTTTGACGCACGCGCCCGTTGTAGTTCCGGTCGTTCCCCCCCTATAGCTGTCACGCTCTGAATTATCTCCTGTGTTTCTTGAAAAAGTGAAAGGAAATTGCTGTAACTTGGGATGCATGTGCTTATTAGATTCATTAGTCAAGCCTGAAACGTGCACTGAGGTAGTCAGAACAAAAAACCAACACCTACGCGTTGGAAATCGTTTCAGTTTTTTTTTCTTCTGGACAATGTACATTATATTATAGTAAAGAGATCTTTAAAAGTTTGAAAATAAATATCAACCTACTCATAATTTTTAAAATGATAAATTCTGCTCGTTTACGTTTATTTCTTAGAAAGTCACAAATCTCCCATCTCACGACGAAAACAAATATAACCCAGACAAGATTCTTCCAGTGAAGGGAGACTGCGAGGTCGCCACCATTCCTGCACTGCGTTTCACTACTGTAAAAAATTGTAAGTGTTCTGTAAAGTTAGAAAGAGATTGTCAGCCTGGTGGCATCCCGTTGGAGAGGTGGGGGTACAGATTAGCTCCAAATTCTCACTTGCACACATCCGGTCGAAGAACCGCGTTTGTCAAATTTTGTTCACCTTCCCATTGCAACACAATAACTACTGAAAAGTCCTCGTTAGCAACGGTTCTTACTAAACCGACGAATCGAAGTTCGTATTTGTTCGGTCTCAATACGAGACCTTCGACCTGGTCGCGTTTAATCGCTCTGCTCTTCCTAGATTTCTTCATTCATCTGGAAGGTTGAAACCAATATTCTCTGGCTTGCTCGAAGAGGAAGAAACTCGTTTATTCTTTCTTAGCCGTGTCTTAGGGCCAGCTTTCAGCTGTTGCCTAAGTTTAAACACTCACAAACTTGAGGGGATTTGACCTGTTAAAAAAAAAATTAATCCAGTACTAATTTAGGAAACAAAATTTTTGACATAGACGGATTCCTCGAGCTGAATGAAGAGAATCGGGTGGTCCTCGTGCTACAATCGCCACGCACACCACCTCCAGCTGTCCTCCTTTACTTCGCCTCTACCACCAATGACGGTGCGAGTTATCTAAGGAGGGCTAGGGCTGGTGGGTCGGTCAGCGCCTGGGCTAGGCGCCGACCAACTATTTTCCCAATGCCATCGAGGACTCCAGAGTTCTGTTTCCGCTTCAGATATTTCTATAGTTCATGGAGCGGGTAAACAAATGGAAATGCATTATTCCTACCTTGCTCCAGCAGCAGCCGTTAACGACTGCACCGTCGAAGGACTTCAGCTAATAAAACACAACACAACGAAACAGAAGAAAAACGTACCAGGAGAAACTCTGTATATTTTGCAAGAATAGTGGCCAGTTTACACTCAACGGTTCAATTTGTCAACCGGTGCCAAAGAAAGCTGCAAGAGATTTCAATCATCTACCTACGGAGCTGTCGGCATGGAAACAATTTCCATGAACAACTGGTAAATGATACGTTCAGTAACTAAATCACAGAGAAGGAGATGCACAGGAAAACCTCAAGATGCATACCTCTAACCCAGTTGGTGATGTAATTTTCCACACTTTTTAAAGTGTGTAAGTATTGGGGCCCTTTCAGAACTCATCGTCACCCACATAGGTAGGGGAAGAGATCGACAAATCGACATTCAAATAAGAGAATCAGGAAAACATTTTTTTCAATTGGAAAATTTCATAATGAACTTCTGGAATCTGCCTAACTACAAAAAAATAAAAATAAAGCTAGGATAATCAGTAGGGGGCACATTCTAAAGCAAGGTCATATTATATTTTCTGTAACCATTTCACAAATGGAACAGTTGGCAGCCTACAGCAGTGATGATTTAAGATTCATTTTGTTATGAAAGTCAGATACAAAGCAAAATGGCTTTTGCAACAATATTTCTTACTTCCTTTACATCTCAATTTTCCGAATTTTGTGCAGTGGAAGCAGCAAATAATAAAAGTAACTTAGGGAATTTGGGACTTCCCAGTCATACTAGGCCCTTTTCTGGAACAGTGCATGCTCACTTGCCCAGTGTTTCAAACATGCTCATGCACATGCAGTGTCAACCCACAGATAATGCTGAATCTATTCTGGCTCTTTTTTGATTTTCTGATATAAACACTAAATATTGCCACTTAACTGTGCAAATATAAATTTAGTGGAAAGACCCTCTAAAGTAACTTGTTTCAAGCCATTTGCAGATAATATCTTGATGTTTTTTGTTTTTGGTCATACAAAAGATCATATTTCATGTTTTCAGGTGGTTGAAACCCCCCCAAGTTGCATGACATCAATGCAAAATGTTCATCACAACATATGTACATTGTAGGACAAGGTAAAACACTATGTAGCACAGTCCCATAAAAGATTGCTACTATCAAAAGCTTTTGAAAAGAAATCACATGGTAATTCACCAAAGGAAAATTAACTCCTACTCAGACTTAAACCCACATTTGAACTTCAAATCCCAGAAAGACACATGATTCTGCCATAGCCTGACTAGCTTAAAAGTGCCATTTCACCCTCCACAGTGAAGGGATTTGGTGAACATGTGGTCACCACACAGCCAAAATATCAATGTCCAGAAACCCCCAACAATGTGACACATTTTGACAGACCAGTGAAGAAACTTTTGTGAGCTCTGCATAGACCTCAGTTGAAGATGAAGATGTGAAGAAGCTCCCAAAGTGAGAAGAGACAAGAAATGCACAAAAAAACACAGACCACAAACAACTACAATTAGTCATGCTTCTGTTCTTTGAGTTTCCTATTCTTTTTCTGTTTCTTCTCATTTCTCTTCTCCCGTTTCCTCCATTTTTTGGCCTGCTCATGAGTCCGCTTCTTGTGGAGATCTTTCCAGACCCTGTGGCGGTGCTTGTCATTACGAAATCCCTTGCAGTGCTTGCTGCACTTCTCTTCTTCTTGACAATGGAAGCAGTCTTCGCTCATCCTCCAGTCCTGCTTCTGCATCAACTTCTCGAGATCATCTTCGCCATCGTTGTCGTCATCGTCATCGTCGTCGTCGTCGTCAAAGTCTTCCATCTGGAGTCGGGGTCGTCCGTTGGGGTCCTTCGGGCGTTGCTCGGGTCCACGGAGATTCTTGCGAGCCCTGCCCAATTCAATGAACCAGTTCTCCTGGCCCTCCTTCTCACGTTGCTCTTCCCTGCTTTGAGATCGATCCTCCCACCAGGTCTGATAATGTTCTTCCCACTTTTTGAGTGTCTCACTTGAATGGCCCTCTGTAAAAAAACTTTCATCACTTTCACCATCACCACTCGGATCACTCTGAGATTCTTGAAAAAGCCTCTGCCATTGCTTTCCAACCAATCCACCAATAGTCTGGACCTGCTTCCCAAATTCCTGCAAAATATCTTTCAAGGGTTTTCTATTCTTTTCCCACACACTGCGCCCAAACCGGTTCATTGAATGTGCTGTCATCACCACTTTTTCTTCAGCAAGCTTCAGCAAGTCTTTGGATGCATGCTGGACTTCCTTTACAAAATCATGGGATGCAGCCATGAATTTTCTTGGATCCATACCCCATGAGTCTAGCCATGAATGAAGCAATCTGAAGTTGTGTTTGGATTTTCCCTCAGACCTTCTTGTTAAGTCATCATTGAATTGCTGCTCTTCAGAAGAATCACCATGCTTGTCAGAAGAAATCTTGGTGAAAGAGGTGAGAAGATGGTCCAGGTATCTTAAAGTGAAAAGAAGGATATACCATAACTGAAAACTCTTACATATATATGCATATCCAGTCAATTAAATCTTGTAAAACACTACTTGAAGGACAGTCAGAACCACAACTAAAAAAAGCAGACATAACTATGCAGTTACAATTCTAAAACAAATACAGGTCTAAAGACAATGAGGTGCAGAGCTTGGTAAGCATATCATAGCCCATGGTCCATCTTATTCAAGGCCAGAAGCGAAGAAATCTATTGCTGAGGATATCCTGCAATGCAACTAACTGACTGCTGGTTTGTACTATTTCACTCAGATTGATGCAGAGGGGCTTTATTGTTGCTGACTTCCTTATATAAGAAGCGGAAAGGCAAAGTTAATTGACAAACTCATTGTGACTTTAGGCCCATTCAGGATGGTCATCACCTTACTTTCTCCCATGTGATTCACAATAGTAGCCTCTAGAAACATATAATTCAGATAGGAAGCAGCTTCCACATAGGTATACTTATCAACCACAAAGTTTATAGTTCAACTAGAGCTCGCCTTCATTTTGCACAAAATGTCCTTAACACTATTGAGACCCCATCTCATTTTGAGTCATTTTGTACCATACATAGGAAAACCTAGCATAATGTGGACTAATTTTTGTTCCTTATATCATAGCTCTTGACACCAAGTGACACCATTATTTAAGTTTCAACTTAAATAATAGTATTAGATTCACAGCAGTTGCATCACTGTGTAACAATGCGAGAATTGTTATGATAAGAAATAGACTGACCATACAAAAATATAAAATTGTTTTACATGCCATCTATGGAAGCTGTAGCACAAAGATTCCACTATTTTTTCCCACTTCTTTAAAAATAATGCATACCTTTCAGTGATGTTTTGTCTTATTACTTTTTTATGCTGAAACATTTAATTGGGAGTTCATTCAGAAAAGAAATTGGGAGTTCATTCATGGCAGAAAATAATCACAGAATAACACATATCTGAAGAATGACAATGATAGTTGATTTGAGCTAGGAAGAGATCACAAACCTGCAAATAAAGGAGAATCCAGGAGTCATAGATGATGAACGGTGTTGGCATTGAGACACGAGAGAATGCCATTTTTCCACTTGATTCAATTCCAGCACCAAGAGTTTCTCCAGGATTTCAATTTGGTGATTGAATTCCTCCTCAACACCCTTGGGGTGCTTCCATTCATCTTCTGGCTTCTCTTCTTGAACTGATTCCTCATCAGCTGTATATCTTCCTTTGACCTGAGGCAGATTTTTATAGTGAAGCCTGTCAGCAGAGGAAGACTGGAAGAGCTTCTCATCATCATGGCCATTACTTTGAGATTGAGGAATGTTGGCAGCAGGTTTTTCACCATTTACTACCAAAATATCACTGGTGGTATTCTCCCAGGAAGGAAAATTGCTCAGTGAATGAAGACTTTCTTTTTCTGGGTTCTGTTCTTCCCTTTGAAGAAGTGCATATATCCAATGTGTGTCAGGTCCTATTCCTTCTTCAATGAATAGCTCAGAATTCTCATCTTTCACAAGGGGCAAGTCAGGTGAATGGAATTGCAGATCCTTGAAGGTTGAAAAATCTTGGTTGGAGCAAGATGCTGCATCTAAACCACTTGCAGACCTGGAACTGGGAACATCACTTACAATCTCACATGGCTCTGGTGACAGCATAAGGGAACTCATAGATTGAGCACTCATCACAGTCTTGAACCTATGATAAAAAGGAAGAGAGCAGGTTTCATAATAAGTGTCATAATAAAAGATAAAATTTTTATCTGCAACTAATTTACGGAATTCCTTCCTGAAGCTTTAAGCTCTGAAACCTCCAATCACCTAAGCATAATTAAAAAATACAGTGTACTCTTGTTAACATGGATTCACTTAACAAGGATGACAGATAGCATGGATGAACTGCAGTGCCCTGTTCCAACTCCAAAAGAAATACCTAATGGTGATGCCAGTTAACACAGATTATTTTCCCTAAATGCAGCTAGGCAAATCTCTGTTTAAGATGTTTATTCCTGCTTGTGTTTCACTATTTAACCCATGTAACTGCTGTTAAACTGATGATTAAACATCATGATAGCATAGCTGAGCAGGGCAGCCAAAGAAACAAAGCTCCCCTTGAGCATTAAAGGATAAAGTCACCTGCTCTTTGGTAAAGCCAGCTCTTTCCTGTTGTTTGCTCTTTGTTGTTTTGACCCAGACTGACTATGGCGACAAATTGGAAGCAGAAGTCTTTGTCTCTAAAAGACAAAGTTGACATTATCAACCAACTACAGATAGGTAGCAAGCAAAGTGAGGTGTCCAAAGCACATGATCTGGCAAAGTTGACAGCACCAAGAGTCAAAATTGCAAGAAGATTTAGGAGGAGTTCAATACTGGAGAGAGGTGGAGAAAATTAAAAAAGGAATGCAGATCTGCAGAACAACAGATAACACGAACTTCTGCTGACACGAACAGATTGGGATACCATTAGGCAGTTTGTGTTAATAAGAGTCCATTGTAGCCCCAACAACACCTACATTTGAAAACAGCAGGCAAGAGATAGATAGAGAGAGAGAGAGAGGCAGAAAAGAAACTTCTATTTTTAGAACAGAAAATCAAACTGTGAACAAATCTCTTATGGCTGCATTTTCTAATCATGATATTGACATCAAATACTTGAACTCAGGAAATACTTGAAGTCAAACATTCAAAACTGCCTTTATGTGAAACTGGCAACTTTTACTCGGTGAGTGGGTTCAAACTGGGCAGTAATAGCTTCCTTCTCAATCCATGTTCCCTTGATCCAAGTCAGTCAGTGAGTGGGGAGTCAAAAACATGCCAAGCTGCTCGGGGCAGTTGCTATCATACGGATCCATATTTTTAAAGCCAGATTGGTTTTTTGCATAGAACAAATTCAACCTTAAAATCTCATGGTCACATCATATGATCATATCAGATCATAGCTCTGTTAAGTGTCAATTTTATTTTATGTTAAGCTCATAAGGTTGAGAGTGTATGCAATAAGTACTGATGTGTTAATGAGGTGATGCTGTTTTGCTAATGATAGTCAAAGAGGCAGACATACTATTGATACACAACAGTAAAACTTCAGTGGTTTCAAACTGAAGAGATATCCCATTGCTAAGCTAGAAGAAATGGAGAGGATCATCTTGAAGGTAGCCTACCTCTGAGGATTATCCTGTAGTCCTGCTACAGCTGCACGAAGCTCATCATTTTCTCTGAGTAATCTGTTCATCTCCTCTTTCAATGAGATCACTTTCTGACTGGATTCTTCACCTGAAAGTGAACAGCACCTTGAGAGACACATTTCTTTCCAGGGCATTCTCCTCATGGTTGGATTTCAATTGTACAACATCTATAATAATAGAAATAAGATCACAAAATTATTAGTTTCACAATTCCCTACTATGTCGGAAATCTCAAACAAAAGTTGAAGATATGGTCAAAGTTTCATGCTAGAATTTGAGTTTTCCTGGAATACATGGCATAAAGTTTTTGTAGTTGAATTGTTTTACTTCTATCATACAGGCACTATGTGAGCCAATGTTACTGCAGTTCTGAATATGCCCATTTTCTCCTTGACCTGCACCAATTTCCTAGGATTTGATAAATAAGTAAATAATCAACCCAAAAACATCAATTTCAACCCTGCTCCCTACACCCCATGAATATAGCACAAAGACATGCCCCAAATTTCACCTTCTAGGGCATCAAGCCTGCTAACATGAAATCAAGATCTCACTATTCATCAGAAGAAAATTTGCATTTTATATCAATTTAAAATGGAAAACTGCAGGAAACCATGCACACCATTCAGTTAAAGGAACTACTGGCAAAAATCTTGCAAACAAAAAACTAAATGTATCGGATAGGTTCAAGATGACTCAAGAAGAGGAAAGCTAGCTAGCTAACAAAAATTGCCATCAGGAGAGATGTCCCGCAAATCAGTTGAGCAAACCTCTTGAGTTACCATAGAATTCAACACATAAAGAAAGAATGACTAATACTCACTAAGGCTAGAAACTTCTCGCTGCAAACTTCTCACTGATGTCCACAGTGCCTCATTCTCAGAGGCAAGCTTGGCAATGATCCTATCATCTTGATCATGGTCATCATCCAGATCAATTTTGCATGTCACCAACTCATCTTGCAAGGTACGTAAACGCTGAGTCTGTGCAGTCTGAATCTGAGTGTAATGGCTCCATTGGCTTGACCACCCTTTAGGGACAATCCAGAGAGTGAGGAATGTTTGCAGTGGCTCAACCCTCTTAGTGCCCAGCATGATATATCATTGTTTGAGACTCATGGAGGTTCTGAGCACTAAGAAGGTAATGCATATGGAACAAACTGAGAATTGCATGTCTTCAATAAATTTGAATATATGGAAGTTCTCTGTACATATATGACAAGAAAGGTATTCATAAGGTGTCATGCTCCTACACACCAAACATTTTTTTACTGAATACTACAACAAAATGCTACATGATCAAGAAACCAAATTCAAGCTTCTTTATGAAAAATGATTGAGATATTATGATAAAACCAGAAGAGAACATTCCTATTCAATTACAATGAACCTCCCCAGCAAAATGATGGGGAAAACATTTGGGAACTCACCAAGGAAATGCCCAACTCCAAGTCCCAGGACCAATGCAATGGTAATTGCAACCACAACATTGAGCAAAAGGTTGAGTTTGGCATTACGGTGATGAACATATTTTTTTTCTGGCTGAATAACACTCAAGTTAGCTGGCAGATCTGTGCTTCCAGGATCTATGTCATCTTCAAGTGCTTCAAGCTCATCTGATTCTTGATGAGAGCTGGACTCTGGAGTTCCTCTTTCACCTTCTGTCCAATTAAAAGAAACATACTCAAGGTAATCAGCCTAGTCTATTCTGGTACTGTGACTTTTTTGCTCCTCCTTTTGAGAGACAGTCAAACAATAAAGGTAAGAAGTGGAGATTTAACTTATATCATGTCCATAATCATGAACACAGAGAAGCATGAATGCAATGCAACAGAACAAAAACAGTTATCAGAAACAAGAAAATTTTTTTATTAGGATGAATTATTCCCCAAGTTTGATGTTCTATTCAGCAGTGATGGGTCTGGAGTGCATAAACATACAAACTATTGCAGCATTTCCAGATCTACTTCTGCTGTATCTCTCTCCCTGACCACCTAGATAATGACAATCTATAACACTCAACAAAACTTCTCCTAGCCATGCAACATTATACCATATGATAGGCCCCTGTGAGGTGCATTCAAAAAGTACTTATCATGTAGTTACCATTAATTGCCTAATTAATATAAGGTGCCATTTCTCATTTATATGAATGGTCCACTGGCAACATCACAGTGCAGTAGCATTGAGCCAGTAGCAAGGAATAGCATTGGCTATTTGCACCTATCCCTTGGTGTGCCAAAGAGTTCTAGACGTGATATATGTTATTGGTGGTGACATCTGCACTTGGTTGCCCCTCCAAATTTTCACCAAGAACAGCATGAGTAGTGGCCCTAGGATTATTCATAGCAACCTTCACCCATCCTAAAAATGAGATTCCTCCTGGAAATATTCAGCATTGAGCAAATGTTTTCCAGGTACTTTATTAATTTTTAAAGCATTTGCAAGTAGAATTGCATGGCATTTGCAAATTTGGCAGCATTGGCACCTCCTCTAGGTGTAACTCCTAAAATGAAATGACATGACCGAAAGTGATAGGGAGACATACTACAAAAAGAGTATGGTGACTAGAGAGAAAAACACACCTTCACTTGTACTACAATGCTTCACATACTCATGGCCTTCACAGCAAAAGGTCTGCTTTATTTGTTTTATACCATATTCAGCCATAATGTATTAACACAATTCAGTATGAAAGTAGGAAATTAAGTTGCAAGCTAGTAGGATGACTACACAAAAACAATAAAATGCAGGATCTCTCAGCTGTGTGGCATAGCAACGAATCTGGGCAAATTGATATAAATTTCTGCACACCTGCCCACTCTGGGGGGTAAAGAAGTCCTTACATGCAACCAAACAGCAAGCAACAGAATTCAATCACAAGGAAAGGACGAGAAAGCAAACCAGGATGCAGTCATTGTATTCAGCACACCCACCCTACTTAGCACATCTTGCACTACCTAACGTTAACCTTTTCCCTGTCATGAAACTTTTCCTCCATGGAAAGGTTTGACACCAGTGATGACCTGACTACACTGTATGAATAGCAAACTCAGGCAATTCTTTATCAACATATAGAATAATTAGATGCATTAATAAGAGAAGTATGTGGCTAGCAAGGGGACTATATGGAGAAGTGAGGTGTGTACAAGTGAAAATGGTTATATAGTGACATTAGCAAGTACCAAATCAGGCTTACAATGTACCAACATTTCTGCCATGACTTTTACACCTCCTGGTACTAGCTTTTCAAGACCAACAGAAGCAATGTGAAAAGAATGTTACCAAAAGCATATCCTTTCTTTTTTTTCCACCTGAGTATAGTACCAGTACAGGAATACTGGTAAGTGACATGGACTTCAAATGTTTCTCCAATAAGGGTTAGATGGTAATGATCCTTGCAATACTACTCAGCTACCTCTTGATGAAAGCATCAAGTTCTACCATTGGGCAAGCAAATTTAATTTCTAACTATCTGACTACTGTAAAAAAAATCCTCCAGCAATAAAAGAAACAAAGTGATATTACCAAGAAAATGATAAGGAACATCCTCAAGGATCAACCAGTCTTCTGGAGTCAACTGGAAAGAGGTCTGAAATGTTTCATCTGGACATGAAAGAAAAGCTATTCAATGCAAATATTACTAAAAAGCACTTGTTAATCATACCTCAATATATCTGTGGCCTTTGAATATAACCTGGACCTGGCCATTGAACAAGGGCCCATATGCAAGAACGTATCACTTTATAGCCTATTATATGGTAGCTATCATAATAGGTATAAAGGAATAGGTCTATAATTTGCTCAGTTCCATATGCAAGAACAATTTATAGGTATCCATTGTGAAGCATATTTTGATAGGTATCATCATACCTATTACGATTGGTATTTTATACCTATCATGATAGGTATTCGTGAATCTTCCTGATGACAAACTCCTATCCATCATCTCCCACCCAGGAACAATGACATGTGTATCTGCTCACATGACTGATCAGAGTGTTGTGTGATGATTTAATGGTATTAATCTGACCCTATTTACCAGATGAGTGCTTGAATTCCAATTGATATAAAGTATTCTATGGGATTTAACCTATCCAAGAGTAATTGGACTCAGCACCAGTTGCAATGGTTCACATAATAAATCAGGTTAGTAAAATGCACTGCAATCCACCTTGGTAGCTCGTTATAAGCAGAATAAACTAGCTCTGGATCATAATAGATTGAAGCAATTCTTAAACCCATCATGATAGGTATAAAATGTTTCTGCATATGGCCAACCTATCAAACTTATAATGTGATACCCCCAAAATAGTTTTATCAGTCTTATACGTTCTTGCATACCAGCCAATGCCTGGCAACACCTGGCAATGAGTCTTTAAAATAGGAGTTTTGTTTTCATAACCTATAACCATAACTCATAGCCTACAGTTAATCAAAATTAACAGAGAAAGAAGCCACCCTGTCATTTTTAGCTCAATTACATTTTTCTACCTTCCATATGTCTAGATTAGAAGAGAAAGAATTAAGCAAGTTTCATAACTAATATAACCAAAAATGACCCCTGCATCTGAAGGCAAACTGCCCATTTGTTTTCTACCATTATAATACTGTAACTACCATTCTGGATCCAATGGACCATGATACAAAAATTTTGTCATTTGTGTAGGCAGCATAGTAAACTTCTAAATTCCAATACTTCATGTATTTTCATGACAACATGTGTCAGTAATTAGACAAAGTATTTCAAAGAGATTCTTTGGGAAAGAAACCATCTGGCCATATGACCATCCAGGCTGTGGTAGTTACAAGGTTAAAGGAATGTTCATTGCAGGATTAAATTAGCTCAAGACATCTGCCACATGAAGGGGGTAAATGACATTCTGCTAGTAAATTTGTACATTTGGTCATGTTCTCAACAATAATGTTAAGAGGTGAGAGGTTACAGACATGCTATATCAGGATAAGATTAAGGTGAGATGTTGCAGGGCCTCTTCAACAGATGCCTCCATCTCTGTGTGATGTTTAAAGAAAAAAAACTACTATCAGGGTACAACCCCATTCATCAACTTTAAAGTTAACCTTTACATTGCACCTGTCAAGTCTACTTGACAGCATCTGTCTGTGCCAGCAGTGTGGATGCTGGGTATACTTGACTGGCATATTTTTGATGGCAGCAATGCTGTCTGATAAACTTGACAAGGCTGAAATGCTTTCTTGGTTTGTTGGTTTTTCTCCTTTTTCCCACTAGGTGTAGACTATATCCCATCTTTGAGCAATAGAACATATGACATACCATGTGTTATATGTTATATGTAATGGTAAGCAGATAATAAAAAAAACATAATGTAATTCATTATTGTAATATACTTTTATAAATAAACATGAATATGAAAAGTTTAAATAAAGTATTGTATTACATCATTTCTCTCTTAAAATTATTTAAATGGCTATGCCAGGAGTGTGAAAAAAATACTCAGTTCTATTGGGGTGCTGGACCATTTAAAACTCAGCAGTTCAAAAATTAAATGAACACCTTGCCTATGCAGCTAATTTTGGAAAAATTAGGTTGAATGCTAAGGATGCCAATAAAGAGTTGCAGAAGCCCTCTTACTTACTGGTTTCAAAGCACATATTTATCAATGTTTTCTACAATGCTCTAAACTTTTAAATTGAAAAAAGATCAATTGCTCTTTCATATTTCATCAAATGTTATTTCTAGGTTGCTGCATCATCCACCTAAGAGGAAATAAGCATTCTGTATGCCAAAATAGGACCATATCATGTTCCAGCACTTAAAATGATATCCTCAAATGGTACCAATCCAGAACCATGAGGAGGAGAAAAGATTTAGAGAAAGAGCTCATTCCATTTAGAAAATGGAATGAGTTTAAATAATAACAGTGCAAATTCTGATTTGATCAAACCTCTCTCTTGCAGCCAGGGTGATATTTAGGAAAACTGATAGTTCTCACAAAAGAGGCAGATAATATTCTAAGCACCAAAATCTCCAACAGTCCTGGATTTGTGGGAGAAACAGCAAAGATGGAAACATGCTTCAACAATGCTCTCCCTTCTTGTATATTACTGGTCACCTTGAGCATAAGATAACACAAAATCTCACCATTTCATTGCTCACTAGTTTTTTCTGATAACTTCTCATGAGGGAAAAAAAAAAACCTCATTTTTATCAAAAAACTCTCCCTGTTTTCAAGAGCAATAAGATAAGGTTAATGGGGGATTCTGTCTCTTTTCCAAAGCAAATGCTGGAACATCATCATCTGCTTTTTCTAATGATTTCATTTCCTTTCCTGCAAACCTTCCCAGAAGCAAAAAAAAAGATTGTTCTTGTCTTCAGGGCAGGCACCTTCAAAGCTGCTGGTGTCTGAGAACAGTATACAAGAGATCTAAAGGTGCAATTGACAAGAGCTACAAATGGGGCTCAGCAAACAATCTCTATATCTATCCAAATATCACAAGTGATTTAGCAACAAATGAATTTATTTCAAGACCACTGTAGGAACTTTCAAAATAAAGAGACCTCAATTTACAAAAAAGATGAGTTTATGGAAATTCAGTGGCCTAGTCTCCTAGTGATCCAAATAAAGGGAAAACAAAACCTTCAGAGATTCCATACCTCGTTCCTCAGATGAATGGCGTTGTCGACTATTGAGGATGTCAATCAGCAGTCGTTGATATGTTCTTGGGAGGATCTCATCAAGTGAACTCAAACTCAGGCTCTCGATGTTGTTGGCTCTTTCAACAACCTCTATGTCACTGTCACTCTCTCTGTGCTCAATCACTGCACATGACTCCAAAGTCCCTGAAACCCATATGAACAGAAAGGAAAGCATAGTAGGTCTTCTAAATTAACATCTTCCTAAACTTACATGTAAGTTTGTTTAACACTTGCAAGTGTGTACTACCTGAAAACTTGTGACCTTTCCATGTCAATGAGACGTCATAACAGTCCAAATAGATACTGCCACATGAAGCTAATAATCTAATAAATGAAAAAATTTCTAGATCCCCTAGGCAGGAAGAGGAGCCATTGAAGAGAGGACTCAGTCGAGACTTAAAAAAGCAGGAGGTAGAATTAGCTGACAATTGCCAGTTATATTTAGTACCGTGTAGGTCTACATATTACAGTACTTAAATATCTAACTGAAAACAGCTAGCATTCTCCTTTGCGACGCAAGTAACATTGTAGCAACAAGAACAATCAAGGAAAAGGAGATCTGAAGAGGACTGAAAGAGAAAATTTGAGTTTGATAAACATGTGAGCTTCAGAAAAGAGCAGAGCAGAAAGAACAACTAATCATTGCTTGCCTACTTCCCAAAAAAATTATTTGGAAAGAAAGAAAACAGGAATAAAAGAGGGAACGAGATAATAAATATAAATATATTCCTCCAAAATAGTCCAATACAAACTAGAGGGAGAATCATGTGGAATAACTGCCAAAAAATTAAGAAAATAAAATTGCAGGAAGAAATATTTGTAGTGATATCAAGTACTCAGGAGCACAATGCACGATGGCCTTGGGGAAAGGTGATTCTCACTCTGATTTAGTTCCTTCCTCACAAGACAATGATAGGTGAATTTGAACTGGATCAAAAGTTTATGCATATGGGAAAAAATCAAGATGTTGTCCTCTCCTATCACACTTTTTAGTATTTCCATGAATTCATCAATCCATACTCTCAAGATATTAAAAATAACAGCATCTGTGCTGATGCAGTCACCTGGAAACTTTAAAACATCACAACGGCAACTTGGATATCCAAAGCCTATCTGAAAAATTGTAATAACCTGTCCTCATTCATTGTGATTGTGCAGCAGAAAGATGGTCAGCAAAATTAATTTAAAATAAATTGACTCTGGCAAAGCACAGAATAAATTTATTTCCCTGTGGTAAAAGTCACAAAAATATATTTATGGACTTTCATGGCAGAAAGTCACCTCTAATCTTAGTTAGGCTAATGCATCAGCTTTGTTCTTTCTTGATTACATACATATCTGGTGAGAAGTGGATGAGGAAAGAGTGAGGTGTGAGTTTGAATCACCTTCAAGAAGGAGAAGAGACATTAAACTTTAAAACAATAAGCATCATGGAAGGCAATTTTGAGGCCACCAAGTATTGCTTTGGCACTTTTTGGGGCTAGGATCACAAAAGAATCTTTCTTAAATTTTTTTTTGAAGGGTTTTGGAGCTTCCAACTTGTTTTGTCTTGAGCTATTGCTGAAGAACTTGGATATTGAGCATATATAACCTATTCCAATATCATGAAGCACTGTATTCAAATGATCACATAACCATAGGGCCATAGGCACTTAATTTATCTATCTGTTCAGTGGAATTCCAGATTGTACACACTTATGATAACTTTCAAGCTTCTTCTGTCAGAGTTGCCCCTAAAATTTCCAACTTAGCATAGAGGTAATTCAAGACATGACACATTCATTCATAAGAAATTCTTAGTACTTCACTGAAAGTACTTTTTCAGTTATGCTAGAACAAACTCATCACTTTCAACCTCTAACTTGAACTCCATCATAGCAAGAAATGGTCATCAGGACCTGAAGTGTTGAATTCAATCTAATAATTATTGCTATATTTGTTACCATTAATTTCTCAATGGTCAATACTTTTCACTGCTATACTATTTTGTATTAGTTAATCCATCATTCACACTCTAGCATTTAGAGAATGTCAAACAATAAAAGTTTTTCTAATTCTTTCAGTACTTCCAAGTAAGTACTTTTCAATTAGGCTGGCAAAGGTTCAGTTAAGTGGCACCATGATAAACAGAAACAGAGTCAAAGCAAGCTAAGTTTATGGGTACCTAACTCATCCAACTTGGTCCGGTAGTTATAGCTATAAAACATCCAGTAAATTTTGCATTTTTAAGTACTCTTCAGTACAATAAGTGCTTTCCCCCATAGGAGCCCCAGAAAGGGACACCTTTGTGCTGTGATAGCTCGAGACATACCTCATTTGTTCAGGGTTCATTTTAATTCAGTGCTATACTGAAAGTACCCAAAACAAAAGCACGATGAAGACGAAGCAAGTCCATCACACAGTGGGCCAGCTGCAAGCAACTCCTGGAACAAAATTATTTTTCAAGTCATCACCCTTTTATAATTACTATTATCATTTTCATGATGGTATTGAATGATGTGAGAAGTACAATCAAAAACAGCTTGTCAATCAAGGAGGAACTTTTTGTTTTCTCTTGCACTTGATCTAAGCTGCTTTATAAGCATCAGAGAAATAGCATTTCAGAAAAATTTGAGTGATCCCCATTGAGATGATCCCTAAGGTGGGAAAGGGGGAAACTTTGGCTTCATATACACTTTGGTTCTTAATCTTGAAGAACTTGATTTAGGCAATTAATCATCTGCAATGCAAGACAAAATCTCAACTCAGTATTGCAGCTGGATTTAGCTGTGGGAGTTTCTGAAGACTCACATGTACCAAGGGATCCTGCATACAATTCCAGACTTTACAGACACCAATGTAGGAGAGGTGGCCAGAATACTAGAGGCTATGCAACGAGCTGCTGTCATGTCTGTTATCCCTTGAATGCCATGCATAATGAATAATGGAGAAGCACACATCGAACACAACTGATTTTCATAAGTGAGCCATTTGTTCACTTTTGTTGAAACACACAAGACATACAGCATTGTCTTCCCCGTGGCCCCAGCATTTCTATGATCCTGTGTCTAACTGTTTATGAGATCTGATGCATTTAACAAGAGAACCTTCCTTATAATCACCCTGTATATTGGTATAGTGATTTCATTCAAGAGTGCATTCCAAATTCCAAGCATCTTGTTTTACCATCACTGCATTAATGCTTTCCAGCATTAATGCAGTGATGGTAAAACAGCAAAAAGAAGATAAAATGACTGGTTAGCAACTAGGTTACTCACTTCTACTAAGACTCCAGCATAAGAAAGCATTTTTACAATTCTAGGTTTTCCACCTCAAATAAATATGTATAAACCACATGTAGAGCTAATGACAGGGATGTAGTAGCTTAAAGGTATCAAGTAAAATGTAGCTTTATGTTTGAGTAGGAAGCAATGTAATGTCTTTGGAAGAAAGATAAGAAGTAGGTAATTCTCAAAATAAAAGTGGCAGCAGCTCAATAATTATGATAAAATACAACTTAGATGAAAGCAGCCTTCTTGGGAATAGGGGATACAGTGAGGGGTTGTGGGCCTGTGAAGGAGTTGAGAAGTCTTTGAGAAGACTGCAGACTATGTGGCTTAGGAATGGTACCTTGGAGCACAGGTGCATTCAGTCCATAAGGAAGTGATGAGCAAGAAAAAGGCCAGGGGCCTGTTTCATAGAAGTTATAAGTTCTACAAGTTACAAGTACTTGCAAGGGTAATATCTCCTTGTTTAACTCTTCCAGGTGGTCCTTCGCATGACTACAACACAACCCTTCTAATTACTTGCAACTTGAAGAACTTGTAACTGCCATGAAACAGGCCCCAGGCAGGAGAACATAGGAAATGACACTGGGTATCTGGTTGGTCTTGAGGCAAACAGAAATACAAATAGAGAAGGTCCACATCAAAGCAGAGTGAAAGCAAGAAAGCTGAATGTAGAGGAAGGAGAGATGGCAAGAGTGGAAACAGCTATCTACTAATGAACATGTTTCAAGGGGACATATACAATCCACTCAAATTAAGAGAACTTTTACAGTAGAAGACATGAAATCCAACTTCAGGGAAAAGTTGACTAAACTTGACAAATTGAGGGGGCACTTTTGCAGACTTCATATATTTTTATGACTGTAGGGTCATAAATGATCAGTGTGTAAGTGACAGTTACTCTGCCCTTTCATTTGATGCAAAAGCAATTCCACTAAAAGCATTCTCAAGCATTCAGAGGGAAAGCAGAAGTGCCACTGGTGAATGAATTCTCAGAAGATGCCTCATAAACCAAACACTATCCTCTATTGATGGGCTTTATTTGTTTTTTTAAAAAATCCTTGTTTACTTTACTAATTTAAAAAAATAGTCCCCTATATGGACAGTACCATATGTCTGAAACTTAAATAATTTATGGAGATATATTTCAGAAAGCAGGAAAATATCAAGAAATACATAAACACTTTATGCAGGGTTAAGCTAATTTGTAAGCTTCAAACATAAATATCCTAAACCACCATTTGCTTTCTCAAGATTCTCTATGCCTTTGAAAACTTTATTGTTAGTGTGTCTCATGTACTTATCCATTGGGTGTTTTTGGGATTTCATAAAGCATATATATACAGGAAAAGTAATCAGGTGACATTATTTCAATATGAATTGCTATCAGCTTAATTGAGTGGTATTAATAACTTATCAAAGACTTCTTAATGAAATGGCACAATGAATAATATTTTATCAATATCTTGAAATGGTTTGTATTATGAATGGATCATGAAAAACTGCTCTAGCTTACCAGTTGCATCCACACGAAGCAGTCCTGTCTGTATTGGCACAGACAAGGAAGGGACCTCAGGGTGCTGAGTCTCTTCATAATTTTCTGGGCAATCATTTGCACAAGGAGAGTCTGGGAGGCAGTTGCACTTGTCATCACCAGAAGAATCCTTTGGCATGTCAACTTCATCCACCTGATCTTTTTCTACAAACACCCAGCTGTGTTGTATTTGTTGGGAAGATATGCTTGAGGATTGTGACTCCTCTCCAGAGCTCTTGTCCTCATCAGTATCTATCACATTCTCAGCTTCCTCACTCATTTTTCAATCCAGTGATCCTGCACGATTCCTCATTCCCAAATGGGATACAACCCCACCCCTGTTGTAAAAATAAAAAAGTCAATAACCTGCTACTATCATGCAAACTAATTGCAGGGTTGGAGAGAACTCCATTATTCATTAGCCTATTATGCTGCATAAGCCATAGCAAGAAAAAAAATTCCATTTTTCTATGGGAAGAAGCACAAGTTGGATAGCCAAGACTAACAGGCAACACAAGCAGGTCGATGTCTCCTCACCCTGAATGAGAGAGTTAGGGTGGTCATGTAGCATGTCAGAACATAAAAACTCTGAAAATAAAAGTATTTCTGTAACAAATTTTCTCAGTTCTACAGGGTGGGGCAGGTAAATTGGGACAAACTATAATGGAAATTAAAAAGACATGTTTTGCAAGCAAAAATCAATATATTGAAATGAAAATTGGCACAGAAGCAGTTCAAAAATTTCAATATATTGATTTTTGCTTGCAAAACATGTCTTTTTAATTTCCATTATAGTTTGTCCCAATTTACCTGCCCCACCCTGTAGAGTAGAGAAGCAAGGCTATTTTATCTAATAGGTCAAGACATATACTGAAAACCATTAAAATACTTATGATTCATAACTGTATCTCTGTACTCATCAGCTTGTATTTTGTCAAACATAGCAATATCCTTGCATCATGAATTTAATTAAACTTTGAACATAACTATATGCAATATAACCTGATACATCAAGAAACACAATACAGCTGGACAGGGAAGTTAAATACCCTGGGGCTTAGAGGTCAAAGGGCTCCACTATGTAACTGGACTTGGTCTCAAAAAAGAGTCTGTCTCAGAGAGGTTGCCCTACTGTTTTAGGGAAGAAGCTCTGATTATAAGGGAAGGCTGTCATGGGTATGCATACAAAAGGAAAGCTTTAGAAGCCCTTTACAGGCTCTTTCAAGGTAGGACAGTATAAAATCTCTATAGACAAGATCAGGGTAACCATTACTCATTTTACAGAAGAAAAATACCACAAAATTCAATCATCTTTCACTCTGCCACTCCAAAGCCCTAATTATGAACAGTGGCTACAGTCCAGAGCTGTTCAGGGTAAATCTGGCAATTTGTTTCTGGACCTTTTCCTAAGCCTTCACTTTTCCCCTACTTCATACAAGTCCAACATTTCTAAACTGTAAACTATAATATGTCTCATAAATGATAAGTAGGCAATTACCTTGACCTAGTTCTTGCACAAGATTTTGGCTTTCTGGAAACCAGAAATGATGCATGAAGTTTTAACTTTACATCACCATCAGAACTGCAGCACTTAAATCATGAAAAGTTATTTTCAGTGACAGGAGCTTTTCCTCACCAAAAAGTCTCATGCTGAAATGCAATATAACTTCTAAACTAGGGAGCTCAAGGTAAGAATGGATGCACATTCTGATGGCCTTGGGTTTTGTCCTCTCATGCGATGAAAGTGCCCATACATGTAATATTTATGCCCTCTCTACTTCAAGGGAGGTTAATTTGCTCCATCCCTTCAGAGTTGGAAAAACATTAGCATCAACTCTCAGTGATGCACCCTACCTCCAAAAGAACTTGGGGATACCTGCAGTCTGCATATTGTAACATACATAACTGAATAGGTAGTCACTAGTTCCTGTTCCACAATAAGCCCAATTGAAAACAGATGGTTTCCACATTTCTTAGTAGAACTAGACAGAAGGTAACTGCCTACAGACTGTGGGTCACTGTTTATATGTACAGCTTCTCAAAGGTCAGGTCAAATAGGCAGCAAGCACTAGCCTATCTAGATTACATAAAAGATGGCTCTTAGAGAATGACTGGAGTTCCATTGGCTGAGGGCTAATTTTATACTTCACCCCTGCTGCAATGAATGCTTTGGTTTCAACAGTGACACAGGCGTTTTGCAGCACTCCTCTGCAATGAAACTAAAATAACACTTACCTTGCAGCATTGACAGAACTAAGATCTGTAGCTTAAATGCTTTACAAAAGAATTTGTACCATATTTCACAATAAGCAATGAAATTTCTATAGTGCAATCCAGGAGGTGAGGGTGTATCTCCCATGATAAGTATGGCATTGGGCTTTTGGATTCTAAGTTAAAGGTGGTACAAATTCATTTGCAAAACACAATGTGTCCTGGTAACCCCAGGCCTCTAGCCTACAACACCACGGCAATGCGGAGAGAATGGAAGCAATCGAAATCCAGAGGAAGTGAATAAATGAATTTATGGAACAATACCACAAAGGGTATTCCAAGGGCGAAATGAAACAATGAAACGATAGAAATACGTGACAGACAAGAACTGTCCGTGGCAGGTAGGCCTAAGTTACCGTTCACACAAATGCCTTTCCTAATGAGCGCAATGTGAGTCTCGGGCCTTCTGCGTTATGAAAATCTGAAGACCTAGGCATAACGTTGCGCCTGAGATCGCTGATGACTCGCTCTAAGTCTATGCTTAGGGCCTATTGTGAGCTTTCTACATGTACCAGGAGGCCGTGCTGAATACTGGGTACAAAAGGAACTGAATAATCAGGAGTACGAGGAACACCAGAAAGGTTCGCATGATCCGTACGAGAACCGACACAGTACCGAGACGGCACATCCAATTGTTTACAGGTAGGATATGCGATGACCAAGGGAGTGCCATGTTATCTCGTGACGTCATCCGCTGTTTGGAAACAAAAGCACGTGACTGCATTCGAGGGGCCGTCCCAACATCAATTACACTGTTTTCCGGAATGAATTCGTACCCTTATCCCCCCCCTCTGTATTGTGGAGCACGGTGAAAACAATTTCCACAGGGTCAGTTTCAGATGTTGCACGAAACCTGCCAGGTGGAATATGTCAATACCTGCAATCGATGGAAGCGCTCCTACGACGGGGTAAGAGATCAATCCGAAAGCAGTGTGTGATGGGCGGCTGTCTAATCCAGCTGCTGCAAGGGCTGAATACGTACTCACCGTTTTTAAATGCGCTCTGCTTGCGTGAATTTTCACATTCCCCTCACCCCACTCCATTTTTCTCATTTGTCGTCGGCCAGGGTCATTTTCCCTGCCTGGGAATCTCGGCTCAAGTACGGTAATAATTGTTCGCGAGTCCCCAGGCCTAAATGCTTGGCAAATTGAATCTTCTTTCTATTTTCAATGGGAAATGGAGCATCCTGTGCTACTCAATGGTGTGTATTTTTCCTTCTCCTGACATTATTAGGGGGTGAAAGAGAGTAAGGTGCGCACGGTGAATGCGAACTTGCTGATTCTTGGGAGAAAACACTGGACAAGAACTGGTTCTTATCTTGTGTACCCAAAATCCGATAACATTTTTTTCTCCGCTTGTTCACATCTCATCGCCTTTTACGCACTTAAACAGGATCTAATGGACTATTTCTGCCAACATCGCCGTGATCTGCTGATAAAACCATTTCTCAGTGGTGCCGGCGCAAGGACCCTCACAACTTAAATAACGTGATGACTTTTTCTCGGACGCTTCTGGGAATCCCAACGAAAAAATCCCAACGAAACAATCTTCTCTTCGAGAGCGTTTACTGCTCTTGCTGACGTATAGCAGCACATCCTGACACGTGTTTGTTATTCCACGCAGGATCGAGTCACGATGCGAGCCGAGAAGGCGACGCCACAACGAGCAAACGGCAGACGAAACCCTTTTATTGAAAAAAAAAAGCCACGTGTACAAAAAGACACCGAAAGCCATCACGAATCCCGCTGCGAATACCCGTCGACCAGCGTCCGCAAGGCCTCCACGGCCTCGCCGAAACCGTCTTGCTCCAGCCCGGACGACGCGAAGAGCGGCAGCGACGCGAGACGGATCCCCTCCACGCAGCCGATCGCCTCCCGAAGGGAAGCGCCGCAGTCCGCCCCGTTCTCCAGCAGACTCAGGCACGGCAATTCCTCTGGACCTGGATGGGAGAGAAAGAAAAAAAAAAACTCAATTTCAAGCACACGTGTTCCAGATGCCTGAAAGTGTCCTCGGCTCTCGGAAGGAAATTCTCCTTCGAACCGATCTGGCATCACCTCTTCCTCTCGGAAGGAAATTCCAGCCAGCCAACCCATCTCTGGCCCGACCTCCACCACCCCCGCAGAACCCACGTCATCGACCGTTGCAGCGGAAAAGCGTGTTTCCCCCTGCGCGCACGACAACGCACCCGTCGACCCCCCAGTTCGATCTGCCTTCTCCCGTGGAACGACATCCACAAGAAGGATTCTCTGCTCGCCCGGTCGGTCCCACCCGACCCTCTAACGCAGGGATGCACGACCTCCGGTCCGAGGAAGGACATCATCCCGCCCGCAGCCGTATAAAACCCTTCCGCTAGTACTGCCATACAAAAGAGGATATGTCGTTCCGTTGAGGATTTTCCTGCGTCCCCCAATGTCCGGCCCGCGACGAGTACCCAGTAGCCACCATCCGGCCCTTTGCCATAAAAGGTTGCACATCGCGAGGGCGGATGTCGGGACGACATCGCGTCATTTCTGCTTCCTCGCATCGAACCACCTGCGTCAGCCGGTTCGATTCACCAGCGGAAGTAAAACGAGCACATGTCATACGCTTCGCGTGCGGCCATGCCTCGCCACATTTCAAGTCTGTCGCACGATTGCCGTTCTTCGGTCGCGTTTTCCACAGATCTCGCGAACCCACGGATGATCAGTGGCTCGGCTGGCTACCGTTAAAATCTTGGCTCGTATCGACGGCGCTACTTCACGATTGCCAGTCACATTTTACAGACGCGTGAGCAATTTTCAGGTAATGCAATCCGCCCTCTAATATATACAGGAATAAGAACTTTGCTCTCTCTCCGTCTGTTGCAGGTATCAGTCGATTGTGGCCGATGATCAGTTGAGTCCACAGGAAAATTACGAGAGACATCCGCACTCGTGTTTCTGACGATGCGACGGCCAGAATTTTAACATCCAAACGTTCACGTGGAATGCAATTTGAGCAACCTCAATTAAAGCTATGGTAACGGACTTTTGACTCACCCTGTACATAATCACGCGCGATCACGTCTCCGGAAAACAGCTGAGTATCACAGCCTTTCCCACAGAAACTTGCCAGCCTCATGCAGGAACTTCAAAATTGATGATTAATGTATTTTAATGTCTTTCCATACTCCAGACCTTTCAACTGATGATTTTCCTTTCCTCGAGATCTTTCAATTTACCGAGTTTCATCCCCTAACGGTAACAAAAAAAACATTCAAAAACATCTGAGAAGAAACTGTTTTTCACCTCCAACAATTCCCTCGAGCAAAAATCATTCAGTCGATTTCGATATGTGATGCACACCGATGGAATACCCACACCCACCTTCAGGATAATTGAGAAATGCACACCTGCAGAGATAGACAGTACTGAAAAGTACTCTCAGGGTAGTCTCGAATTGAACTGGACGAATGAGGCTCATCCTGAGTCATCTCAAAACGACGGCATGCCATTTTTCGGCATCTAAAGCTCAACAAACCCTGAAAGTGTGGAAGACTACATAGACAGAAATATTAAAAGGCAATCCTATTTGACCAAAACTAAGATGAGGCGATTAACTAGGGGATTTCGACAGACGTACCAAAAACATCTATTAGTCTCAGTCCCGCAATTAAGAGTTGTCGAGTGCTGAAATACAGGGTGTTCCAAAACCATGCATTAAGTAATTAAACCTCGTACGCCTATGAAATATCCCCCAACTCAGAGCCCTGGCAATTTGAATATGCTAATGGGCGTAGGACATCATATGACGGCTGCAGGGCTCAAAGTGCTAAAAAGATACATCCAGGATCTTTAAGCCAAAAAAAACGTACTGCGATTTCAAGGACTAGTGTACAAGGTTATCCAGAAAAAAAATTTGCAAAAACACCATTATTTTGCAGAAATTATTCAAAAGATTTCGACAAAGGAGACAGCATCGGAATTATCACAACTCAGACGTTTCCGTCTTCAAATACGAAAGGCTCAAATCGAGTTTCCCAGCATCTCATTGCGCTCGTTACCTTCACCACTCGGCTCACTCGAACAGAGGAAATCGGGATTCTCGCAAACGAGTCGGCTTCGAGAAAACTCACACTTTGAGCCGTCGGGAAATCCCCTTAGGATGTCTCGAGGATAAGGCGCCTTCACGGTGATCATCTCCTCCGTTCGGGTCGCTACGACCCGGCATCCCGGGTAGACGTTCCTCGCGGAGGCGAGCAGGCGTTCGCGCCGTTCCTCCGCACCGGACTCGCTCGACCTCGGGGAGGAGGAAGGGGAGGCGTCCGACCTCGGCGGGGGGCGTCTGAGGCCCCCCCTCGCGACGACGTGGCACGCCCAGGGGGGAGCGAGGGGCTTCTCCTTCGCGGACGGGAGGAGGGGGACCGAGTCTCCGATCGCGGACTGGACGTCGTCGCCTCGCGTGGGGAAGGAGAGGCGCGGGGCGGCGAGTCGCAGGCTCCCGATGCACACGCCGTCGGCCAGTCTTCTCAAGTCCATCAGCTTGTCGCGTCTCGACCTGAAAAACGGAATCCGATTTTCGTTGCCGGAGGGTTTGGATTCGCTTTCGTTCCTCGAGGAATTCCAGCCCCCCCAAAATAAAATTAATGAAAATCCTGTCGAACGAGGAATAAAGCAGCGAGACGTGCCAGCAGCGTCCCGTACAGCCCATCGGCGGTACAGATTAAAATCTCACAATATCGGCAATCGGTAGCAACCGAAAGACGTTCCACGAATACGACGCGTAAATGACGGTGCGATATGCAGATGCACTATTTGGTTACGACTACGTGACGGATCTAACCAATTTCACCAATTACATTATTGAAAAAAAGTGGAAATGAGTTGAACATAATAGATCTCCTAGATAGATAGTGTAAAAATAAATAGATCGACCCGTAATATTTATCCGTCGATGGCCTGTTTCCCACCGTCCCATCGATTCGCAACTCGTTTCCCCCGACACTCCTTTTCCTCGGTTCATCCAAACGATTACCCATTTCATGACGTGGAGTCCCTCTCTCTGGCATCCCCGAGGTCAAGGTCGGAATCCGCGCTCGGTTCGCGCCCGTAACTGCTGCGCAAGCACGGCCCGGCGAGCATCGGAATCCGTTCGATCGCTGGGCCACCTCCCGAGCCAGCGGAAGATTATCATCATCTTTCGATGCCTGCACCCGAGGGGTTTGGACGTTATCTTAAAGGACCGCGAATCCTCCCAAGGACTGGCGACTTCTTAAGTACCAGGTGCAGTCAAAAAAGTAAGTACTCGTCACTCGATTCAACCAGCTGGACTGCCTTTAAAAAAAAAAAGCAATAGTCAATGTCGAAAAGTGAAAGTCGGATGAGAAACAGCCACGAAAGCACTCATGGACGCAACTCAAGACGGAACCTGTCCCGCAACGATCGCCCCTTCGAGACTGCACCTCGCACGTTCCATTTTCACGGCTTCCTCGCAAGAAAACCCATATTACCAAGTCTCATCGGCCGAGAACATGGAAACCTCTGCTTTCCGCCTTCTGCTTTCGTGTTTTCCCCCGTCGCTCGCCGTCCATCGCGGGCTGACTGTATTACGAGCATTTACCTCGCAGAATAATCCAGACGAGACGAGTCATCGCAACATCCATCGCATTACATACGGTGAACCCATTTCTTTGCCATCATCTGTACGGGACGAGTACGAGAATGCATGGCACGCTGAGGAATACATAACATGCTCGAAGACCTTAAGCCCCTTCCCCCCCCCTCCACCCCCCCTCTGCGTGAAGGAGAAACGAAGCGAGGGAAGAAGAGACGACGAACGCGAAGGACGAGAGGAAGAGAAGCAGACCTGAATGGAGTGGTGAGTGACTCGAGACACGTCGCCAAAATCCCGGCTGCTTCGTACCTCTTCCTTCCCTGGATGGAACAAAAAAAAAAAAAGGCACCATGATGAACCTCCGGAAAAAAAATCCCCGATCCATTTTTTGAAGAGCTAATCTGAAATCAAATGACTCATGTTTATTAAACGAGTCACGCCCGACAAGCGTGAAGAGTCAACGAGGAAAACTTACAAATTTCATGCGAGGGCTATTGCTTTTACCTTCACCAGGTAGAGGCTCCATTTGCTTTCGGCGAAATTTGTCACAAGTAGCTCCTCTCCGTATACACCATACAACTCATACTACCCCATGCTATCCTAATCTATATCGTATTCTCCCCTCTCTGCACCATGCTACTCATTCCTACCATCTTCTATATCGTATTCTACCGTGTCTGCACCATGCTACTCTATACTACCCACTGCTCTCCTCCTTTCACCTCTCCCGACTCGACCATGCTTCTCCATGCTGCCTCGCGGTTGTCTCTTGCGTAATCTTTTCTTCCAGTTTACTCAATGCTACTGTCCTCTCTGCCTTACTCTCCCGTCCGTATTCCTTACCGCTGCATTCTACCTTCTGAAAATATCCCAGTACGCTGCTATTCTCGTTGGTCTGCTCCGGACTTATCCTTTGCTCCTCGTTTATCGCTTCATCGGTTCCCACTTCACTCCATAACTTCAAAATTTGCCAATGAAATGAAATAGAATGAAAACGATGAAACGCAACCCATTTGTTCGATAACCTCGACAGGTAACTTCAACATTCAACAACGAAATGAAGTGGAATCATATGCAATCAAAACTGGATCGAGTCGGTCTCGTGTGGAATCCAATCGTGTCTCAAAGTGGAATCCATAAAACGAAATGATTCTGTGTCTTGTAGTCTCCCCAGTCCGTGCAGTCTGAACAACAGGCCGACTACATACTTGACAGTTTAGTGGTTCTCCGGGATGCCACATGAGAACAACACAGGTGAAGAAAGAATCGATGTTGGAAACGCATTTTTCACAACTTAACACCTTCAAGAATGGACCAACTTCCCGTTTCGCTTGTTCAAGACAATATTTTAAGAAGGCGTCACTGGAGGACGCTCTAAAAATGTGAAAACCAAAAAAAAAGCGAGTAGAAGGCAAAGGTTCGACATGGTCAGCGCACCAAGTCAATCAGACGAATACTCAGTGGTTCGTGTCTGTTTCAATATATATTTTTTGCTTTTTATCGTCACCGGGTCGATATAGGGGGCATGACATGCCCCTAGGGCGTGACTTATTTAGTAGCACCGGATATCATGGAGCAGCATGGTGCAGACACGAGGAAATGAGATCCAGAGGAGTGTAACAAAAGCGTTAGCATGGAACGGTATGGCGAAGTCAGGAGATGTAAGAGCTGAAAGGTAGATAGCAGTGGGTGGCATAGAGTTGCATGATGTACACGTGTGAGAAAAGAGTTAAGACAAGAATAGCAGCGGATAGCATGGAGTAGCATGGTGCAAACCCTTGAAGAAAGGGTTCAGAGGAAAGTAGCAGAGTATAGCAGAGAGTAGTATGGGGCAGACCCGTGAGAAGAGGACTTGGGAGAGCAGCAATGGGTAGCATGGAGTAGCATGGTGCAGAGAGGGGAGAATATGGTATACTGCATATTAGAGTAGTATGGAGTAGCATGAGTCGTATGGTGTATACAGGAGAGGAGCTAGAGATAATATATTTCGCCGAAAGCAAATGGAGCCTCTACCCTTCACCATCTAACAAACATTTAAAAAACGCGTAAGAATCGTGCGATCGCCCGATCCCTATGAGCCAGGTGAGAAGACTCGAAAAGACGTGAAATTCGAAGACGATATGCAAAATGAAAAGCATAAGATGCCGCGCCATTTGGATTCGCACTAACATCTCCCTTTGTTCATCGGCGACGAAGCGGCGAGTTTTGCAGAGACGCTCGGTCGCAAACTCGCGCGCTTCGCGATCGACTCGGAAATGACCGAGATGCTGGAGACTCTCCCGTCATCACCTTCGGTTCTTCAAAGTGCATGCTTGGGGGCGATTCCGCACCGTTCCGAATCTGCTTCGATGGCTTTCGAGCGATTCGAAACGGGGGTCTGTCGCGTGCCTCAGATGCAGACGAAACTCGGTTCCTCCATTCGTTTCTGCGGGGCCGCATCGCCTTCGAGAAACATTTTCATTTTTTATATCTCAGCCTGCCGGCCGGCGTAAGCCAGGGTTGGGGATGGCTCGAAGGAGCTCCGCGAAACCGACGTCATCGAGTCGATCGACACGAACTGCAAACGCGCAGGCAGAGATTGATGAATAAATCTCGAACCTGGCAGGGCTTTCGAACCACGGTCCCATCTCGATTCGTCTCAAAGTCGAAGGGGATCCCTCGAGCTCACGGCATCAAATATTCCGTGGATGGTGATATTTATAATGCCTGCACTGTCGGGTCCTTCCCATGAGAATAGCGAGGCGACGTTATGGAATATCTTCACGTGAGACACGAACGCACACAAGATTAGCTTGCATCGACCGCCCCCTTTCCCCCCCCCCCCCCACCTATCTCATGCAAACTGCAGGCACATGCACGCCACCTTCCGACTCACATCGTAGACGAGGGAAGGGAAGACCCTCGCTGAGGCACGCGGTGCCCACGAGGTCGCCAGGGAGAGGGGGATGCACGCTGCGGCATCCGAGGAAAGGACGGAATGCAACGAGAGGAGGCGGTTCAGGGACAGCAGAAGGCCGGGAGCGTCTTCTCCGGGCAGTTCCGCGTTCGGGATCGCCAAACATCCCTTTCGCGGATATTCTTCGTCCAGGTGCTCCAGGAGGTGGGATCCGATCCCGCCGAATCCATCGTCGGCATCCACCAACACGACGAATCCCTAAAACGGAAAAGGATTCAGAAATGTATTTCGCCGGTGCGCTCGATCGTGCCTATCCTCTCGCATCTGGTGCCAGTCCTTCGGCCGTGACATTTTGAAATGAAATTCGTCGCGTCGATCTGATCGACTCTGTCACTAACAAGGTTAAACTTGCTTCCAAACAACCTACAAGGATCGGCGTGAAGCTCTCTCTCTGGACCACAGCGCTAGACCCTTTCGTGCATGAACATTTAAAAACGAATGCTATTTTCATTGGTTTAATGTTTAAGGTGGTACTCTGCCGAAACAGTCGCATATTTCACCGCAGGGAGGTAACACGGAATAGACAGCACTGGAGTGGACTACGATCGCCAGAAGTTTCGAGGCATGGGTACCGTGGCTGAAAAGCCGTCAGTCAAAATCATAGCCGTCCACTACAGCGAACATCATTCACGGAAGGGATAACTGACGCCCTGCACTTTCTCGCTGCTTTTAAATCTGAAGCGTACCAACTGCCTGAAGACAGTCCTACCCGATTCAAGTAACAGGACGTTGTAATCGGCAGTGAGCACGACTCGATCTGTAGACGAAACGTCACTCCCTCTCTTTTGCCTCATTCGATGGCAGGGATGCAGAACCTGCGGCTCGCGGTGGCAACATTAGCGGCTTTCGCTCGATCGGTCAGCCGGCACTCTGTCCTTATGACGGACCTAGCCACGGTTCATTTTCACATACCTTCAATGCAGTGCCAAACGCCACAGACATAAACAAAATTTCCTCCGCGGCCCGGGTAAACGCCATCAATTGTTCGTGTGGCCCATCGACGAAGAAGGTTGTGCATCCCTGCTCTAGAGCAACGGAACTTGGGAAGGGAAAGAAAGCGCACGAGACCGAATTCGCGGAGGGCGGGAAGCGGACCGACCTGGAGGTTGTCGCATTCTTCGCCGTACGCTCTGATGGCATCCACGATGTCCGTTTTCCACGGCGATTCTCCGCGGGACCAGATCTCCCGTGCGAGGGGGAAGGCACCCAGAGGGTGCTCCCCGTCGTCGTGCGCGTGCGAGGGGATCGGGTGAAGGGACCGCGGGTGAAGTTCCACTCGCAGGTACTCGCTCCAACTGCCATCCCCCGTCGGTACGGACTTCACGCGACTCCCTTCTGAAAACGATCGTCGCGGTCAATCGAAGGAGCCGATCGTGGATCGCACCGAGTGCAAGGGAAACCTGTCGTGGCGAGATGCTTCTCCGTCTTCCCCGTCCAGATCGTGGAAGTCCACCGCTCGTGATCGTCATCGACTGCAGGGGCGCGGCAAGGAAGAGACCGAGCGCTGCCGTTCAGGTCCACCGACACGAGCCTCGGAGTGAAAGTGATCTCACCCTGTTTTCAAAGAAAGCAAAATCAGACGACCGAAGTACGTGGACTCGGTGTCGCTTCGCGGTGGAGGAATGCCTAATTTTTATTCCCGATAAGAATTAAATGCCACGCACATCCAGGAGCTTACACCAGAAAGTGAGATTCTCTTCAGTAGTAAAGCACAAAGCATATCGAATATCGTTTCACCTGCAATGTTTCTTTCAAGTGTGGAGTAAAAAACAGATGTCCGTGTGAATTTCATAATTCTAAACACCTCGAAGCTTCACCTCGACATCAGTGTAGCCGCTTGCTACACATCTAGCTGAAAAAAAAATCATTTACGGCATTTTTCAGGTGTTGCACATCGAGTGTGCTACTGAATAGAAAACGAATCGAAAAGCACCTTTTGGGGACAACGTATCTCATTATAGGGTGGCCCCTTGAAAATACTAGCAAAGCGAATTCTCTTCAAAGTATAAAATGCTTCATATGCAAAATTATCAGCTTTATCCTCTGGCCCAGGGAGAAGAGATAAAGTTCCTCTCTCCTCGTCGGAAGATTAGTAAAGAGTTTTTTTTTTTTTAAGGACACATCATAATATTCAAACACATAGAAGCTAGATGGAAGCTTCACATTTTTATGCTTCAACCCAAATATTTTGACAATTTCAGCGTGCTTCTTGTTTGTTTTTTTTTCTCTCCAAATAATGACACAGAACAATCTCATCGAAATGAGGTCGTGGGAAAAATCTGCTCTTTATAATTACAGACCCTCCCATACTACGTTGCTTACGATAATAATAAATATTATCGAAATGTATTATTATAAATATACCTTGCTGAAATTCCGGTAGATTAGAGCAGTGTTTCCCAAACGGTGTGCCGCCAGTAAGGCTTAGGTGTGCTGTGAGGTTTGAGAGTTGAAAAAGAAAAAACTAAAAACCTAAAACTAAAAACTTAAAAGCAAGAGGAAAGCCGTCTCTCAGTGGAAAACGAGCTTAGAGTTGTACTTTCGCGCCTCGTATCAAACTGCTGTGTTCAGCGAAGCAAGCACAAGTTTCCCATTGAAAGTAGGTAAATGGCTGGGTGTGCCGTGGGAAGTTCAAGTGTCCTTATGTGTGCGGTAATAAAAAAAAAGATTGGGAACCACTGGATTAGGGGCTCACGAATGGACCTGTAAAATTGCGAGCAACAAGGTGTTTTCGGAGGCTTTTCTTCATGCACCCAACATTCCTCGGGTGACATGAAGCGATCATAACGGTCATAAGTACAATACGATATGATAGGGTGCCAGGCGCAAGAGGATCCATGCCCATGATCGCTTCCTGACTGGACCATCAGCCAACTGCCCCTTCCCTGTCATCTAAATTCTAAACCCTCTAACCAGTGGCATATTTTACAGGGGAGCAGGGGGCAGCCGGACCCCCCCCCCCCCCCCTGGTGGAAATACTTTCCACACCTGGTATCACTCGGGTGGGGTTTGGCGCCCCTGCTCTGTTGCCTCTTCGGCCTAAATACGCCACTGCATGCAAACCCTGTAACCAGTGGCGTAACTAGGTAATTTGCCGCCCGGGGCGAGTGACTGTTACTGCCGCCCCATACTCCAGCCCCCCCCCCCCCCCCCCCCCCCCCCCCCCCCATTATTTTCACATGCACACACGTTTTACTGGAGAATGAGAAATCATCGCTGAAATCAATGGAAGAAGCAACTTGATGTTCGATTGACAAGATAGCAAGATTTGCAAGTCTTACTTGAGACATTGTAGATCGCAGGTACGAATTAATCAGCTTCGTTTTTGACGTTTGCTGCCCTCAGTTCAGAGGGCGGCAAACGGGAAAAAATCGCAAAATCGTCAAAATGGGGATTTTGCCAGTGGGCGGCAAAATGGACAAAAGTTTGCCGAAAGTTTGCTTCTTTGAAATAAAAAATGTTTTGAAACGCTATTTTGCCGCCCTCTGGACTGTGGCGCCCGGGGCGACTGCCCCACTTGCCCCCCGCTAGTTACGCCACTGCCTGTAACGTCAGCTGAGTTGAATAGTCAAACCTTGGCATAGGAGTGGTGGGATATGTTTGAGTGAAATGCAGTGAGCGACATATATTCTTGAGTGAATCAATTTGTAAATCATAATTCAACGGTGGGATCCCGTCGGGACGCACGAAGCTCGTGTAAATAGGGCTAAATGTCCAGAAAAGACGTAGTAGCACAGTCTAGAAATAGTCTAGACTGTGGTAATAGCCCCATGCCTATCCGCACGATAGGAAGATGGCGGCCGTATTGCCTTGTGACAGGTCCACATGGACTGTCATAATTCAATCCGTTCGCTCAGTGAATACACCATAGAGACAGGGCTTTGATTGGAAACCCATTCTTCTGACTGTGTAAGTAAGAAAAAAAAAACTTTGTAACAGCACGGGCTTTCCCGTCGCTACTAGGTTAAACACACCTGTATGCTCCCAACTGGCCTAGGCCTATTATGTGGCGGTAGCCGAGTGGGGTTTTTGTTTGTTGCCGAGTTGGGAGTCTTGCATTTCGTGGCGTTTGACTGAGTTTCGGAAGATTTCGTATGATTGGGATTCGTTGAATATCAGAACAAGGCCCTCGCGGATTTAAGGCCCTTCGCAAGGAAGGAACAAAATGAACAAAAATATAAATATACTCACAAAAGGGGAAACATGGTCACGGCCACGGTAGAGGCTGGAGGTAGGTGGGCCACGTAAATCAGGAAACTGTGTCCAGGCTGGGGTTACAATTAAAACTGCTGCTGTGCCTCTAAGGGCATCCAGAAAAACCTTACTACCTCTCCCCTTAGTCAGTGACCGGGGCCTACTTCTCGAATAAGGACATCCCTTCCACCGCGTCACTGGCTAGGAGGAGGTCGCATGAAAATTTGCTGTTGCTCACAAAGAAGCATGGCCAATCCACCTTGCAGATAAGACATGGCATGGCAAGCAAGCATACATACAATTTCTCCACAACTATATCTGACTTACACATTTTTTCACTTGATTTCGACCCTCACGCAAGAGGAGTGTCCCATGCACCAGTGCCCAAGTTAAGTGAAAAACTGGGGGACGGTGTACAATTTTACATCCTAGAGAATGCCCATTTTCGTTTGAACAATAAGCACCATTACTTTTACGCTCACCGAATAACTTAATCACTTAGGGGCTTGATACTCCAACTAAAGTTTCATCAGCTCTTTTGGGTTTTCACTAAACCCAAGTGCACTGCATAAGAACTAACTATAAACACAACCCAGGGTATTATATGATATGTGCACACCTCCCCCTTCACCCCCTATGCACACCACTGTGCACACTGAGTTTTGCTTATGCTCCACCACATGCACACCTGTCACTATGCTGCATGGTATCTTAGGCCTTCATACGATGAGCTCCAAGCACACTGGCATGATCCTGGTGTACGTTGAGCCGTACCCATACCAAGGGGGCCACATTCCTTCTATGTTGGGCCAAGAGTGACTTTCTCACTCTTAGGCCTTTGACACCAAACCTAGGAGAAAATAATGGGGCCCACTAATTGTGCCAGTGCAATGACTGGTCTCGCTGGAGTGAGGATGAAATTACTGAAGGTGCAAAGTTGGACACCATAACCAGAAACTGTTTGACTCAGGTGAAAAACAGTAAAATTAACTTTAATATTGGGCATAATGCATGCCTTGATGTTAGACCTGGCAATTCATCATTCACTGCTTGTAACATTTTCTGTGGGTATTCCCTAGTTTGGCCAAACAAGAGTAGGGGAGAGTTGAGATTGGTATTTTCTCTCCTAAAAACAAGTGAAGGATGAGTACAGAGTACCTTCTTTTTGCCATTTGCTGTCTAGTCTGAGTAGGTCTCTAGTTTAGGCTAGGACCAAAATGCTTGCTTGAATTGGAATTTAAATAGCCATTTGTCATTTCTCATAATAATACAAGTATTTGGGAGATATGGCTTTGGCTCATACAAAGTATTATTTGAAAGTATTGACATAAAACAGTTGATTGAAACTAAATTATTCACATTTGCTATTTTAGGTTGTACCTTCTTGGGATTTTGTCAACTGAAGCAAGAATGGGAGCTGGATAAACCATCCTCCAAAATTTATATTTTGATGTATTAACCCTTTGAGGAACAAATTTTCTTAAACCTTTCAGGAGTATGGATGTACTGGTATGTTCATACTCCTCAAAGGGTTAATAGTTAAAAAAATACAAACAATTCCTTGATTCATTTTGAGAGCAGAAATGGGATGAACTTGTTTCCAGTGTACAATCAGCCCTAAAATGAAGATTTGAGAAGTTCAATGGTGATGTCATATGAACTTAGTAGTGAAATTCCTCATCAGAAAATGAGCAATGACATCAAGTAGACAAATCACATCAAGTATCAATAACATAGCTATTTAATATAGAAATAGCACTATTGTATACACATCAGAAGCATGCCCTCGGCCATGTAAAGCGCTATTTCTCATACATTTTAAAACAATACCTTGCCTAAACTTTAGATAGCCTCCAAACTAGAAGCTATGACTTCATTGACGAAGTCTCAGTATAATGAGTTAAAGTTCATGATTTTTGCCAACCTTGATAAAGACTATGGAGGGGCTGCAAGTCTTTGACTTCATTCTCAGACATTCTAATTATACATTTTCTAACTTATATCTTTTATCTAGGTGAATGCCTTGAGTGCTCTAAGCACAAGTCCAACATGGACAGGGTAGAAGATTCCCATGCTCTTACATTGGTGACAAATGAATATGGGCTCCTGAAGCTGATCTTTTCCTTCCTTCCAAGACATGATTTACTTTCCGCCAGTAAAGTGTGCTCCACATGGCAAAGAGTTGCAACACTAGTGAACAAAGGACGACATCAAATACACACATTTATTTGGGACTCCGACCAAAGCAAGGATGATTACACAACAGCTGCCATGGCATTTGGGTCTAAACTGTATAGTGAGCCAAAGCTTACATTCATCTTTTTATCCAAGCACTGTGAAGAGGAGCCTGCAACTGAAGGTGAAGTGGAGGAGTATCTTACCATTTGCAAGGAAGCCTCAGACAATATCTTGTCAGGAACTGGTATTAAAAACTCCGTAATTACTGTTAATGCAATGCATGGTGTAGTGGGCAGCTGTCCAGAGTGGAAGGAATGCATGGAAGTTGAAAATCGGGAGGCCTTTAGCATCATGACTCTCCCTCACCTCCCAAGATTGAGTATCACCACTTTCTGTGTCACTGAGGACAACAGAGTAAAATCAGATGGAATTCTTTCTAGAGAAGAATGGGAAGGGATGGTTGGTGTCCCTTGGACCACAGAGATCAAGTGTCTCCTTTTGTTTCACAGTCTTGATGCTCCTGAAGATCCATTTCCTTCCATTCCAAAAACTGTGTTTGAGAAACAGAATGGACAGGTTGCAATTGGTGGTGGAATTGCAGATTCAGTATTGTTTCAGGATTCAAGTGGAAGCAACCCATCATCCATAGTGTGTCTTGGTGTTGCATTTCATGGACCACATGTGAAGGCAGCATCTGTGATCATACCTTCTCATGTGAGGAAGGTAAGAGATGTTGAGAAGATCATCAGTGAAATGAAGGCATGCAATCTGCCAGAAGAAAGGACACTTGCCTTCATGTTTGCCTGTCTTGGACGTGGGGAACACGTTTACAAAGATCTTCATGTTGAATCACGAATATTTGCCAAGTATTTTCCCAATACTCCTCTTGTTGGCTTCTTTGGAAATGGGGAAATTGGGAATCAGTATTTACCAGGCACTGAGAAGAAGCGTGGTCGAAGGGAGGAAGTCTTCCTTCATTCCTATTCAACTGTTTTTGTGTTGGTGTCTTTTTAGGCTAGCTTGGGAATATGTGCTTTTGCAGATCTAATCTCAAGATGTGTAATAGCTAGTCATATCAACCCCATATCCATGCCGTTTATGGGCATGCATGATTTTTCCATCCTGTTTACTGTTCCTTTAAAATGTATGTTTGAAGAGGGTGTCATGAAAAACAGAAATGAAGAGAGAATCAGGTATGAGAATCCATCCAGAAGTGTTTCTTTGGAAAGAAGCTAATTACAGACCTATGACTCAATGACGTGAAAATCAGCATGACTGACTCTCCGAGATCTGGAGAGATTTGCCTATCTTACATAGATCCCATTCCATGATGCTCCACTGAGCCAGAATCTGCTGACCTATATTAACCCATAGGTGCCAAACCCATTAGGGCAAAGGGGTACATTCCCCCCCTACCTCCCAAGAAATTTTATCAGGGGAAAAATTCCCCCCCCCCCCACCAGCCCAAGTACACCAAAAGTATGACACTTTGAACATGGGAAAGTAAATGCTACTTTACAAATAAAAAGGCGAAAATGATTTTCTGATTTGTTTTGCATCCTTGCCCTTCCCTCCCACACAGGGGTATGGGAGGGAAGGGCAAGGATGCAGGGATACAAGTTTGAAAGGGGGAATGTGATGTAGATTGTGGTAAGAACTCAACAATGGGTTAGGGTGTTTATCCTATATCCTGGTTACCAAACCATCTATGCAGGGTTTGAGACCATAGTATGTAAAATAATTTAGAATGTAACAGAAAGTTTGGATTATGTTTCCCCCTTAACCTGTCTAAAAAAAAAAAGCAAAGCTGAGAAGAGGGGATGAGGACTTTATACAAAGAAGGCCCAGAGGAAATGGTTAACATTAGCACCTATCAACTGGGAAGATGAAAATCACTTTCTGATATTCTGAATTTGTTATTAATTGATGCTGGAACAGGGATTGCATTGAATTTCTTGCCCTGGCCTCAAGCCCATGCCTCCTGGGGGTCCCAGGATGCATAGGCAGAAGGATTAAGACTGCTGGATTGAATATCATACTACCTGATCATGTTAAGTCAGCAAATAAACATGGGTCATTGGACTTTTACTTTTGGAGAACCCTTCCACATCAGACCTGAAGGTCCCAGGGACTCCTAAGACAAGAAACTTAGTGCAACATCTGTGGAGGGAATGTCCTAGAATCCCATGACCCTTTCACAGGCAACATCCGCACTTGAGGATATGTTGCAAACAATTTTCTTGTACTATCTTACTGCTAGTTATCATACAAAACCCTACCTTTACATACTGGGTGACATGCACCATATCAGTTTAGGAACTAAATTGATATGTTTAAAAACCTTAAGATGAATATGTTTAAGAATGATTTGAACTCATTGCATTGGGTGCATGTCACAAATTAGTTTAACAATTAGTTTATTTCTTTCTAAAACTAATCTTCAAATATAAACTTTTTCTATAGCAGGTTTACCTCCCTAAACAGATTCTCATGCTGTTTTGCTGGAGTGGGCCTCATTTTTCTTGCCTCTCATCATCCGGCAATAGTGGAAATGGAAACTAATTTAGAGATAGAATTTTTGACATGATCCTGAACCAGGCTGCCAGGAGGACTATCAGAGATCAGCTTAACACGTTGACGACCAGCCTATTTTTGCTTGTCCGCCGCGTGGGACCACGCGCATTTTTTTTTGTCAAAAAATGCGTCCTGCCATCAAGACACATGGTCCCATAAAACATTTTTTTGCCGAGTTTTTTTAAAATGTTGAATTTTTAGGAATTTTTATCAGTAATTATGAAATCATAATCTTCTGGAACGTTCTCAACAGTTCCAGAGGGTATTCATTGAAAAAAAATCTGCATCCTGGCATCAGGACGCATTGTCGCCAACGTGTTAATCCTCTTGAATGGTTCAATGGAGAAGAGTTCCAAAGGTTTTGTCTTTCAAAGGACACCAACGCCAACTTGGTGTGGACAATGGAACAGCAGCTGGCACAATACTCATCTTTCTCTTTCCACTTGCAACCACACTGCCTTTAAATTAGTTTAAATCATGGATAAATGTGCTCATGGAAACTAATCTGACTTTCTGCAGTGCACATCAAAGACAAACACATTAAGCATGTTTTAATAAAATGTTTATCTCATCTTTAAACTAATCTGATTCCTTAATTAATGTCTGTCATCCATTTCCTAGAAGCCACCTCTCATACCCTATTGAAAAAACCTCATTATAGACTCATGAGACCTGCCTAATTCCCCATGAGGATTGCAAAGTTACTCTTGAGGCTTTGGAATGTCTTCATGAGGATTATGAGACCTCAGGAATTTTTCATGAGACTTCTGTTCGAAAACCTCATGAAGCATTTTCTATTGGGAAACAGGGTTAATGGCACAAGATCTCGTGAGGTATGTCTCATAAGCCCTCATGAGATTGATCCAGATATCTAATGGATCATGAGGACATGGTCTTTTTTGATGATGGAATTTTAAATCCTACATGACTCTTGTCACAAACTGCTGTTGTTCACAAGAAATAAAAATAAGGGAAGTTTGCCAGTGTGAGGGTTAAAATGTTGATACATCTAGAATTATTGGTTATAGGGAACTGTGACTTAGACAGATGGGCAAAAAGAAACTTAGCATGGTAACAAGATGCCTATGCTATTGATTTTGTATTGACCAACTGGATGCTCCTCTTGAAAAACACTTCAGACTGCCTAAATGGACTTACCCTCAGTCCTTTCCCTTCCCTGAAGAAGACATCATGGTTTATTTCAGAGGGTGGTCCGGTGTAGCGGAATGATGCCTCCTGCAAATACAATGAAAGAAGTGGTGTGTCATTATTGTTGGTGTTGTATTTTCCATGCTCCATTCTTTAATCTTAACTGCCTACTTCTCTTATACTTTTTATTGAAAGATCTGAGCATATTACTAAGTACTGTATTAATTAGTTTATCAGGTAGCACTGATAATGTGTACAAGTAATCATGATCTTGATGCACTTCTTGTCATTCAGGTAGTCCCATCTACAGTCATAACTCTCTCAGCTGTGCAGGCATGATTAAAAGTCTTACATATTTTTCTCCATATATGGGAAGGAGTAATATACAGGGTGACTCAAAAAAACCAAGCTATTGACTTCAACATGCTGTAAATCAGGCTGCAGTGCTTTGATTTGAGTAAGCTTTTAGGCACATAGGAAGCATATCTTTTGCAGCAGATATAAAATTGTATGGTATATCACAAGTTTTTTGCTTTATCAGGATGAAAATCGCCACCCCCATTTGGAAAACTGCTGCAACAGTCCCCAGCTGCAATTTGAGTTGCAGCAGTGACAGCTGTTGTTATTAGGAACACATTTCATTTCCTGTATTTATTTTTTCTATAATGTTTTAGGATGTGTTTCTTCCAGTTCCAACAAGTTTGTTTGTTTTTGTTGCTTTTTTTAGTAGAACAAGGCAATACTGAGTTACTTGCATGAAGACTTGGCAGTGATCAAAACCTCCTGAGTTTAAAAGGGATGGGAAGTCAGAAAAATGATTAATGAATTTTCTGGTAAAACAAATTTTCAGGTTGACGCTCCTGATTCAATACGTGCTTTTCAAGTTTTACAGAATTCACTTCAGTTTTTTGGGTTCTAGGCCTTCAACTACCTTGCTTTCAATTTGCTGTTCCTGTTTTTAAACTTGCAAGGTCTTGCTTGATCACAGCCAAGTCTTTATGCACGTAGCTTGGCATAGCTTTGCTTTAGGAAAAAAAAATCTGGGAGATGGAAGAAACACATCTTAAAATGTTGATACAGAAGATAAAATGTTTTCTTACAAATAACAGCTGCCTCTACTCCAACTCAAATGGCACCTAGGTACTGTTGCAGCAGTTTTCCAAATAGGGATGACCATTTTCATCCAGATGAAGCAAAAATTGCATATCATACCATATAATTTTATATCTGCTGCAAAAGAGTTGTTCCATGTGTACCTAAAAGCTTACTCAAATCAAGGCACTGCAGCCTGATTTATAGCACATTGAAGTCAATAGCTTTTTTTTTTTTAGCAACCCTGTAAGTTAGATGGAGGGTTTCAATAGCTTATGCTTCTACTTAAGGTCATTCATTTCTGACAGCCTTCAGTTTGTTGAAATTTTACTCTGAAATCCAAAGTAGGGACTCTAAATTCCCCATGATGCATAATCATGTCAACCAGAGTGATCAGCTATGTAGTCATGCTTTCTCTCCTGTGTTTATAAGTTGTTAAGTGAAGTGCAAATCTGGGTTCATGGCTATAGTCATTTGACAGGAAGTCTATAATACATCTGATTAGTGCAGCAGTTCAAAAAACATGCATTCATGTGACCTCACCTGGAGGTTCCACCAATGAGTGCCAATGTGATTGGAAAAATGCCCAACTTGAAGAGTGATGACAGCCTTTGATGCTCCTTCCATTACAATCAGTTGGGCTGAATTGTCATGAAGCCTTTCTGAAGGATCACAATGAGCAGCCTGCAAATGAACAAATGACACCCCTACAGACTTACACTCTCCCATGTCAAGTCTTGTTTCACCAATTGTCAATGCGAGAAAAGAGATTCATCTGCTACTATTAAATGTGCACAAAAGGTGTACAATTGAGTTTTCTATACCAGATGGCTCACAACTTCCTCACTTTTTCCACTTTACAGTTTTTCCTAATGAAGAGACATCACAATTGACTATATGCAAGAGAAGCAGCAGAGGTGGATTGTGTTTGGCATCACCAGCACTAGTAAGCATTCATCATTTCATTTCACTTCATTTGTTGTACTTCCAATAAAATAAAGCAAGTTTCTGAAGATCATGATACAGTTTTCTGATACAGTTTGTGCCTTTTATATCTCCAAGCCTTGATCCAACTGAAATAAAGAATTACACCTAGTTGAATGTGAGAAAAAAAAAAACAGATGTTAGAAATGGATGGATTGGGTACTAAAGGATATATTTTTTCAAATGTTACTGTTTAAAGTTAAAAATTAGTAAGTATTCATCATGGGTGATTACTCCAAATTTTTTATTTTCCCAAAGTCAAAACAAACTGCTCACCCAAGAGCAATTTTGATGTCACTTGAGGAAGAATGTTGATGCCTCAGTCTAATGTAGGCTATCTGAGCAATACCTGTCTATACCCCTTTTACTAAGGGAGTGAAAAAAAAAGGTTCCTTTCAACTTCATGGATACATCTTTGCACAATGCAAGTATTCCAAGATTCAAATAAGTAAAATTAATTTATCTCAAGTTAAGGTTCATTTGAGGGTTGCTCAGAGCAAGCAAGGAGGTGATAACCTCCTGCCCAGGTATCTGGTGTTGCTCATCTCTTCTACAAATCCCTAGACCATGATCATTTTGACCATGTGTGAGCAGAAAACATTCAGTGCATTTTCAGTTTCCAGCAATACGACAAGTTTTTGCGGATTCTGGTCCAACTTCTGAAAAGGTCATCTAGTAGACCAATTTAACTGGTGACACCTAGGAGAGCAGTGAGGCAAAAACTGCATGATACTGAATATAAAATGGGATCATTCATATCCTCTCACGATGAACTCAATACTTGGACATAATCTAGGAAGTGCTGTGTAACAGATGAATTTCAAGACAGGTGGAGTTATGACTGCGTTTGTCAATGATAAGCTGTTGGCAATCAAATGGTATTCACTTGCTACCTAAACTGGCACAGAAAAAAGACAAAAAAAAAAACCAATGAAAAAGGAGTACACAGTAATCTGAAATTTGAGGATCAGGAAGCAACTCAGATCCCATGATGGTGACCCATATGAAAAAGTGAGGAGACTGAGAAATGAGAGTACCAACCATGGATATTACCAAGAGTAAAACTGAACTAACAAATGAGGGACTTTTTCTTGGAAATCTGCCAACTTTCTCCTTAATGCAGATGCAAAAACATCCCAATTTTACTCCCAATTATGTCATTAGCAATCTCAACATCCTTCCCAGGCCCAGTGATGAAAAATATGGCAAAGAAAGCCTCCTGCAATATAATATTTGCAGATTGAGTTGATAATTTTAACACTGGCTTAAATGGGAATCTGGTAAACCTTGTAAATGTAGTTCTAACAGAAACCTAAGTTAAAATGAATAGGGTAAAGCCACCAATTCATTAAAGGGTGCCAATTTCATGAATGATTTAGTGTGGTCAGCCATCTTCCAAAATCTATGCCAGAACATGCTGGAACCAGTTTAATTAACTCTTACTGCACAGTAGAATTGATATGGGTTAGGTGACTAGCTGCTGGGTGAAAAAAGTGAACCACTGCAGCAAAAGAGTTAAGCAGTCAAGGATATGAATATCCTTTGTAATTTTATAGAAACACAGAAAATTTGAAATTATCCATGAATAATGAATTATCATCCTGGAAAATTATCCATGAATTATCCTCAGGCACCATTATCCTACATTCAATTTCCTTTTACTTTGTGCATCCCAGCCCATAATTTTGATTTGATAAAATGCTGCATGAAATTTCTGGGATGAGAACAATGGAGTCACATAAGAGAAGGTCTTACTGGATTAACAAAGAGCAGGAAGATACAGTATTTGAATCCACCTGTCTCAAAATTCAGCTGACTGCAACTAACTGAACATCAGCATTAACCATGACTCATTCATTATGGATATCATACACTTTATTATAGATGAATAAAGATTTAGATTTTAAACTTAGATATCACAATAGTAGCATTATGGAATGAGGAAAATTTTTGGCCAGGTTCTAATCCCAATCCATTGGCCATCACCATACCTCATAGACCATTTCTGCAATTGATGGCTCAATATAACTTGTCCAAATGTTCCTGCATTCTCTCCAATTGATTATACAAGCTGAATAGTTCTTCATGGGAGAACTGGACATGGAATTTCTCACCCTGCTCTGAATTCCTAAGATTGAATTCTAAAATTGCACAGGGGGCAAGCACTTGACTTTGAAGATTGGTTGCTGATGTAACCCTCAACTCATGTCTCACATCCTCAAGCTGCCAAAGACACCAAAGACAAATAGAATCAGATGACTTAGGCCTTCTACATCATGTCACTCAAAATAAAAAATATCTAGTTGTATTGCTCTTACCTAATTCATTTGACAGTCATGCCACAAGAGTGCAGGAATGAAGATTAAACAGGACTACGTATGTACATTGATGAAGTGCATAATGTACTCAACACATATCCAAGGAGATTCATAATGCACTCCAAAAATCTCTGCTCCTATCATATACTTCAGATTTTTGCAAGAAAAATTTTGCTTCTTTGCCAGATTAAAAAAATTATCTACTTCACACATACTCATGGTAAAAGCCTGGCCTTTAGTATTCTGAATCTACAAAGCAAGCATGACCAGACATACCTGTTTACTTGCAGTTGACACATTTTTGAGGGGTAAGATGTAGATATGGGCCTTTTCATTCCAAAGGTTGGATATCAGTTTTGCTCTTTTCTCATCAACACCCTTTCCTCTCAAATCCTCCTCCAGTGCTGATGGTTTCATCACAACAAATATTGCCTGCATCATAAACATTCAACATTTTTTATCATGGCTGCCACTGGACAAAAGCAAAAAACAGACAATATCATGACAACAGCAATGAATCCATTTCTGAATTACTGGGAACATGAAAACTCAAGGAACAGGGCCAATACTGCCCTTGCCATGCCACAAGAAAGCAGATGTAACATGGCAAGTGGAAGAAAATCCAGGGTATTGTTTGTGAGCCATAAGTTCTCATAGTTTTAATCCCATAAATACATATAATAACTACTTTTTAAAGTATGTCATTCAATTTCTTAAGAACTCCATGAAGCTTACAATGACCATATACCTGATCTCTCCCTTCCTCTAAAGAAATTAGAAAAAAAAAGTATCAAGCTCACTGACCCAAAACATACACATATTTTTACAAACTGAAGAGGGACACAGGAATTTGCAATCCCCCACACCTCCTCTATTCACCATAAAGGACTGTATGCAAAGTAGGGCAAAAAAGACCAATGACTTTTAAACTTAATATCTCCACTTACAAAGGAGCTATTTTTGCAAAACTTTCACTTAAAAACTTTCACTTTGTATGTTTCCAAGTGATTCTCAAAATTTCATCAGACTTCAATGAGCCAAAACAATACTATTGGCATGCATTGAAAAGAAGCTAGGCATTGAGAATGGACAAGAGCTAATGTAGTAGAGTGGAGAATACACTTAAACACTGTCCTTCCCAGTCATCTTTTGCAGATGGTTCTCATGAGCTTATTACTACTTAGCACTTCAGCAGACCCTTTGGTAGCAAACCAAAAAAATTAATGAAAGCTACCTTTAATGGACAAATGTAATGAAATTTAGCCAGTCACCATCAAATACATCTGTCTTCTTGCGAGAAAAGTAAACAAGGTATATTGCAACTGGAAGTGCCTCACATTTATAACTTTTTGATTACCACACATATCTGTAAAATAACCTTTAGAATCAAGCAGTTCAAATTAAAAACTTTTACAAATCTGTATTTGTACTAGTATTAGGCCAACAAAAGATTCACCTTTTTGAAGAATTGTGCCAGCTCTGACAATTGAAGATGCACTTCTTCAGTCTGATATTGGGTTGACTTGAACACCAGTGTCACAAGCACCTTGTCTGTCTGGATGATGCTGGGTGAAACTTGATGAGAGAGAAGGTCAAGTACCCTCAAAATCAAATTTGGTAGATCTCCTTCACTCATTTCATTGATGAGACCTGCAAAAGAATCTCCCATAGGGCCCATATTGGAACTATATGACAGGCACACAAGTAAACACCTGAAAAAAAAAAAAAAAAAAACCCCATAACTTGATGTCTAATGGTAGGCATTGAAAACTAGATTAAATGAATGAACAGGATTTTCCCCCATTAATATAAGCATAATTATGCCAGTAGGAAAAGGGAAAACAAATTCAAATATAAAAAGGAGGGTTTGGGAAGTCACTGCTCATGGTATCTTTCACTGAAGTTGAGTGGCTGAATTAAAGCAGATAAAGTTGTTTTCTGGAGGTGATGGAAAAAGAGCTTGTCCAGTTTCCAACCTTGGCAACCCAGGTTATCCAAGAGCATAAGAACTCTATCTCCATTTCCATGCTTTTTATTCCTTTCTTTTTTTTTGTGATGTCTCACAACTTTTCATTCAAATTCATTCAAATCATCAATCATACAAATCAAATTCAATTCATTCATTCATTCAAAATCATTCAAATTCATTTTTTCCCTGAATAAATTCCTGGTCTAATGCACTTTTTTACTCTCTTCCACTTTCAATGAAATAAATATGGAGTAATTGATAGATATGGAGATGATGGGAAAGAGACCAAATAGGTAAGACGAACAGGAAATCAAACTCAGGATACAGAGATGCTATACATCATGAGCGAACAGCAAGTAGGAGACACCATACAAATGAGAAGTTTGCGATTTTCAACGCACTCAAAACAAAAAGAAAAGCAGGGGTTGATTTCTTTCGTAAAACAATGCCTGACAAATTATGCCGTGAGCTAGAACAGTGCTTCGCAACCAGTGTGCCACAACAACGGTTGAAAAGCACTGGGCTAGAGGACCTTCTATATTGGTATAAACCCACATGAAGTTTAGGAGACGTTAAAAAAGAATTTTACCACTTGGCCTACAGGACGTAAGTTGTCAAATGAAGAATAGCATGTTCATGAATAATTCACAAATATGCCAACCGTTACGCCAACAGAGCCCTGTGGAACTTCATACAGGCCCTACGGTTCAGGTCTAGAACAGCCTAGCCCTAACCGTACTGGACAAATCAATGAATGCTGAAATTCGCCACATCCTTCTTGCATGCGAGACCAGAGGAATATGTTGCAGGCGGACCATTCTATTCCACGTTTGTGCGGGATGCGCCATGAGTCGGGCACGGCTGTCACTGGCACTTCCCGGTTTCCAAGGGGCCTACTTATCACTAATGGCTATCTTCGATGACTTAGAGCCAAATGTTGCATAGCCTAAGTTTATATAAGTCGATTGCTGTCGAGGGTTATCAAATTTAGAAGGCCTCTTGAATAAGTTTGGTATAAGGAAAGGCATCGGTATATATCTTGAACTCATTGCTCTTACTGGACATCACTGGGTAGGGATGGCGGCAGTGAGAGTGCATGTCATTTGATTTTAATGGCGCACTTCGTATCGTATCGTATGCTATCTTATCGTACTGGAGGACAAGAATCAGTTGTGCCAGGTGTTCTGGAGCGGAATCTCTGTGGGAGCGAGTGGCCAATCTCCCTTTGCAAGCGCACATTCTGGGTCCAATGCAGGCCTTTCATGTTCATTGGCTTGCGTAAGCCATAAGAAAAGGCATGCTTAAGAACTTCGGCTTAGGCTTTTCAGATCTCCGGTTACTGGTTTGGCTTAGCCTAAGCGTCACTGGGTCGATACTTTGAGCGTGGATGAGCCTATAAGACATGCCTGTGCATGGAGTGTGTGGAGTGAAAGGTATGAAACACCTGTCACTGAAACAAGTTCAACTGTATTGAACTCGTATTCACGTCAACGTCGGTATCAGCTTGTATTGCCGAACAGTAAATTTTCACATGAAAGGAGTTGAGCTCTTTATATTGAGTAGGGAGATATGAGTACTTAATTTAAGTCTTCATGAGGTATTGGAAGGTATGTACAATACCACCACCACCTGCTGATGCTGACTTGCTCAGTGTCAGCAGGTGGTAAGTAGCCAAAACAATTGGCCAGTTTTTTTGTTTGTTTTTTTTTTTTCTTTTTTTTTTTACTGTTGTGGTATATAACATTTACCTGGGTTTCACCTGAAGATAGTTCCTTCAGGCAACTCAATACCTGAAAATAAAAAATGACCGAGTTGTTCATTGTTGCTTGTACATTTTCACAAACCTCTTTAACTTTATAAAACTCTTCATCATAAATATATGCCAGTAATCATAATATTTTGAAAAATTCTCAAAGCATTTTAATGTAATCCTACCTTCAAAATGAATAAAGCTCAAAATGTCTAAGTTTCATATTAGTATGGAGGCAGTTTTTATTGTTTAGCTAAACAAGGATATTAGGCTGATATTGATAAGTGTTGGAAATGACAGACATTTCTCTGCTTCCATTAGAGAAATGGGAAATTATAGATACCACATGTTAATGAGGATTGTGCTTGAGACTGCCAATGCCCCAATATGATGTCCATCTGATATTTTTATTCCTTGCAAGAGATGTGAGTTTTTGTAGATGCTCTGATTAATTCACCCGATCTCAAAGATATGCTTGGACGGTGTGCAATGAGAGCCCTGTATGATCATGCCACCATTCTTTGGGATGTCAAATCTAAATTGTAATTATAGTGACAGCAAGGGGCCCTTCTCTTTAGGGCTTCTATAGCATTGAAGCCAAAAAGGTATTGCTGTATATGACTTTCATACTCTTGCATGATGTTTTTACCAAGGCTTAGAACCAAAGAATAAAATGAATTCTCTAGAAAAAGATAATTAATTGTCCATTTCTTCCAAGTGATATACTCAAGGCTTATCTGAGATGCTGTTTTTCCATCAATACCTTATGGGACAAGGGACAGAAGCTCTCTTATACTTGGTGTATGAAATTGCCTTTTTATCCTGAGTTCACATCATTGATACAAGGAGTTTAAAGTAAGCCTAGATGTGAACCACATATTCATCTATGGGAAGCTCTTTGAGCATAAGCTGCAAAAGAGAAAAAACTTTCCAATGGAATATTCCTCCTTTAATCCTCAACTCTTAAATTGATGAGGAAAAGTGATAAAAGGTACAAACAACATATCAACTTACCCAGGTTTTAAATCATCAGTTGCAATAATTTAAAATTGACTTCATGACAAATGTTAAACTTCTTTAAGATCAAGAGCTGTAGGTTCTCGCAGAACCTGATATATTTTCCAATTTTGGTGCTAGGAGCTATTGTTGAAGGTTGCCTGAGAAAAGCCTAATTCCCAATCTAAGTGAATTGTGGAATCAGCTAATTACATTGAGCAGAGTTCTTGACTGTTTGTCTCTTTCCACCCCAAGTTATTGAAGAGAATGATGTTTGGTCTGTGGTGCTTATGATTTCCCCTTCAATACCAATACCAAACGTTTTTTTCTTTTTTGTGGTACCTTTAAAGGAGCTTCAATATTGGAATAGCATAAGTGCATGCTTTATTCTCTTGTCAGATGTTGCAATGGGAAATTCTATAATATAGGCAGGGTTTCTTGAAAAGCATGTAAACAGGGTACTGTTTTTATCCTGCTATTGCTACTAAGTCTCTGTTGGAGATTTTCAAATTTATTTTTTTCAGAGAGATCTTGTTCTGTCTCCTCAATTTTGACTTTAGGCAAAGTCTCCACCTCCTTAGTCATCTACATTGTTGTCACTTCCTCCACTACTCATCCATGTTTCTCTTAATCCCCTTCCACTTACTTTTCCAAATTACTGTTCTTGATTCTTGAAATGCAGTAAGAACAGAAGAAAGGCAAAGGTAGTTCTTACCTGCCAGGCTTATGTCAACTGTTTCCAAGAAGTTATAATAAAATGGCCTTCTGTTTTTTTTCTTTCTTTCTTTTTAAGTTTTGCTTTTGGAATGTGAGGATATAATGTATAAATGCATTATTTTTATTTCTGCAGGTTTGATTTGTATAATAAACCAATTCAAGGCATATAACCAGGGCCTGGTTATCTTCTTGAAGTGTTTCTCCTTTTCTATATAGTAATATAGGTGTGTTGAACTCACTTTTTATGAGAATAGGCCCTCTTCAGTGCTAGGCTAACCTCCAGAAAGCAACATGCCTCTCAATCCTGGAATTGACATCAGAGTAAAACTAGAAGATATTCACTATTCAGAGAAGTACACTGATGGTCTCTATGAATATAGGTGAGTGGATATGGACTTGAATCCTGTAAACCAGAACTGGGCTTACTAAAACAATCCTAGTTCTCTTTGGTCCATAGCGTCTCATGAAGTTTTAGACCATTCAGCCTGAAACTGAAATGCCATGGAATACAAGTTTAATTCATACTGGGTACTATTTTCTTTCATAGGCACATTCACTGCCCCAAGGATCTTGGAAAGTCCTTGAAAGAGGTTGGCCTCATGAGTGAAAAGCAATGGAGAGCATTCGGCATCCAACAAAGTGTTGGCTGGGAGCACTTCATGATCCATGAACCAGGTATGGCCTATTTAATGCTCTTGACTATAATGAAATTCAGTGTCCCAACAGGGAATCCCATGAAATGTGCATAGAGAGCTTGTTACCAGGTACCAAAGGAAGTTCAAGTTCTCTAAGTGTAGTGGCTCTCAAATTTTTCCCTGCAATCATGAATTGGATCATGCTTCTTGTCTTGAATTAGCCTATTCACATTTCGCACCAGCAAGAAATTATCAGTGCTCACTTCTCCCCCTTCCTTGTGAACCCCTGTGCATAGCTAAATAAGAGAAAGGTCATGCCAATGGCAAAAAATTGTGTGCCTTCCCCATATATATATATATATTTCTCTTATGTCATTCTTACTTGCACCCCCTCTGCAGTAATTAAGCAACTTTGAGACGTGTACCTTTCTTATTGGTACAATCAAGAGGCACAATCCTTACATGAATGCCAGTGAACCAATTATACTTTTTTTCTTTTTATTCACTTCAATCATGCTTCTTTTTTCTGCATCTGAACAGAACCTCACATCCTCCTGTTCCGACGGAAGCTCTCAGATGTGAAACTTTGAAGTTGAAAGGACACTAAGAGCTTTTTCCGTGGTTTCTTGGACTGTGAACCAGTATTTGAGGGGAACAAGAGCGAATGTTGCCATGAGCTGTGTTCAAGACAACATCTCCCAGACAGGAAAGGGAACAAAATTTGCTGCCTTGTGAAGTGTGATGATTCTTCCTGCATTGGTGCATTGTAGATAATTTCTTCATTTCTATGCTCTCCCTTGTCCGTCTTCTGATTCCTCTTCTTTTTTATGGTGTCATGATTCTAAAATAAACTTTGAGTACCGGTACCAGGACATAGCACTGGAATGTGAGATAACATTCACAAGGTGTCTCACAATATCAACTTCACACCTGATTGTGCAGATATCTTTATTTTCTTACTATATTTATAGGTAGGCCTACCAGAGTTTGCTTTTTCAAATTGCATTAGTTCCAGGTAACAGTTTCCTGAAGGAGAAACAAGTCTAGTTCTCACTAGTACTTCAAGAGACAACTGCCTTAGCAAACTTCTCAAATTTCCCCCATTAATGCCATTAAGGGTTAGGTCGCATTTCCATGCCATTCAGAACCCGACGAGAGTGTCATTAATTTCATAGCACGATGGTTATCCACGCCTTCTCCACTTAATCGAGAAGGTGAGACCGAGGTGGGAAAGAAAATGATCCCATTCAAGGTCACTGTTAAGAGTCGCTGTAGTGTTACCTACTATTGTTTATCCAGTGGGGGGGACGATTTCTCGTTTGGATCATGCATGAAAGTTTCCGAGTCCTCTCGCCGACCCCACTGAAAGAGGATTGGGTCGTGGGACACCGGCATCCAGAAAGAGACATGCTCATTTGTATTGGCTCATGCTTTTGCCTATCATCGAGAAGGGACTTGACTTGGAGTAATTTCGTCGTTTCGTCATTCTCCTAGAACGGAGGAGGTAAGGAGTAATGTTCCTCTCCCCAAAAGATGCAGAAACCGCAAAGTTAGCCCAACTCCAGAGAAAGATAGCAAGTTAAATTTTTCAACAACTTCATCTTCAAAGGAAAGACGAGGGAATAGGCATGCAGGAGGAAGAACTAGAGGGGGGAAGACGAGTCCAGGGGCCTGTTCCTCGCCTGTGCTAAACTTAAATCTAAATCTAAATCTGAATCTAAATGCAAAAATTATATTCATCGCTCTGACCCTTTAGACCAGGGGTGTCAAACATACGGCCCGCGCAGGTGATTCATCCGGCCCGCCGCCTGTTGAAATTTTCGCTTGGATTGACTGTTCCCAAAAAATTCGTTGAAAAAGTATGGGTGCGGCCCGCAGGCATCTCCAGGATAAGGAATGCGGCCCGTCGACCGATTTGAGTTTGACACCCCTGCTTTAGACTAAGATTTAGATTTAAGTTTAGCACAGGCGAGGAACGGGCCCCAGATCTCCAGGTCCAAGCTAGAAGCAAGGAGATAGATGAAACTGAACCTCGGACCCCCCGCGAATGACCCGACCTTGGAGTCCCTTCATTTCTTGCCCTTTCGCACAATCTCTGCACCCCTCAACGCTTAACCCCATCTGCATCATCATTAGATGAAGAGAAGTCTGGATATCCCCGCGCGAATCCCCTGCACTGCCTGACAATATCCTCCCTCAATGCTAGGAATGGCTACTTGGGGCCTTGGCACTAAATAATCAAGGAATGAACTCGCTCTGCTGCTATGCTCAAGCTCATGTTTGTGAGAACTCTATTGTTAAGAGACACCTTATCTATGAGCAATTAGGCTTCCATTGAAAGCCTAATCTTTTTCATGTTCCCCATTGGCAATTCTACCTTCAACGAAGCTTTCGTTTCCCATCGGCTTCCTTGGAGAAGCCTCTATTCCAGTGGCGTGTTTTACTAAGGAGCGCCCCCCCCCCCCCCTCCCCTGGCGCCCCTGGAGTTAATCATTTTCTGCCCTGATTTTATGGCTCCGGTGGGATTAGGCGCCCCCGCTCTGTAGTGTGGGCGCCAAATTGTCCCCCCCTCCCCGACCCTTCGGCCAAAATACGCCAATACTCTATTCTATCGAGTGGCAAATGAAAAACACACCGAGACTTTTACGCTAATTTCTCAACTAACTTCTATTTTCTAATTTCGCTAATTTCTGCTCTATTTCTCCAAGTACGGCAGTCATCTACAAATCAAACAACGTATACATCTATCTTTTCACTTGGCACCATGGAAACGATGCATTTCTAGCTTCGAGAGTACACCCCAAGCGGCCGTACGACTAAGACACCGAAAATTTTCATAACACGCGCACTTCGGAAGGAACTCCGCAGACGCACTTCCACGTCAAGCTGACGTCTTTCTTGGCGCCAAAATATCTCTGACGAATACGTGCAATCCAAGATGAATCACTCCATTGCCGAACATGGAGCCAACATTCAACGGGCCCGGAATGAGATCATCTTGGAGGAAGACCCATTGCGCAACTTTTTGGATGAGATCAGACGTAATTGAACATTTTCGAGGTACCTTGGTCGAACAGCTACTGTGAGTGTACATTCGAAGCTAGAAATTCATAGGTTTCATGCGAAAGAAAATTATGATTTCAAGGTCTGCATCTCCTCTGAAAGTTGAGATATGAATGCAAAAAATCTCGGCGCGTTTTTTGCGCCACCGGGTATTTATTTATCTTCCGCGAAGTATTTGGTGAAGGCGACAATGGCGACTTGAAACCTGTTTTAGGAAAAAATTCATCGACATACGAACACGTCACAGACATCTTGAAATTCGTCGAACCTTTCTGGGGTGGCTGGGGCTCACACCAACGAATCTTACACAACCTTTTTAAATGGAACCGGCTGAGATTTGCCGCACTTTTCCGAAACCAACTGCGGAAGAGGACTTCGCGGTCCGTCACTTTCCCGACCTTGGCCCACGCAATCACGAGAACTGAGGAAACGTTGTACAGTCTTTGATTTCAGGAGGGGCGCGTTTTTTTCTCCAGCTGCTAGCAGCTGCCGGCGAAAAAGAAGCGATGGCTAGGTGCGACCACGTCGTCGAATGACGTCACTGTTGGGCAAGCAGATCAACGAGAACGCTGAGCAACTAACCCTTAAAATGACGTCATCGAACGCTGGGGGCCTCAGTAGAGCTAGCTGAGCTGTTAGCAAAAGGCATGCCCGAGGCTCGTGTTCTCACACATTGGACATATTCACCTGGAGTCCATGACCTTTGCTATTGAGTATGCCAGAGTGACTGATGAAAATTCCGATGAATTGAAGCATCCTGCCAGTCCGCTGGCAGTTGTGTTGCTTCTCTTACACGGCTTCGACGAAGCGTTTCTAAATCCTGGACTAGGAACAAACACGGTCAGCTCTTGATATGCGGCAGCAATAGATCGCCATTGGAGGTAAAGATGGCCCGGGCTTACCTTGCATCCGTTGACGATCTGATCCAGGATCTGATCTCCGTTGACCGCTGAAGATCACGAACCGCCAGAGAGAAGTAGACGGAGCACGCAGCAAAATCAGGTAGAAAACACCCACTTCCCATTTCGAGCAGTTTCTTTGGAAGAATATCGTAGGTCCCTGCGCTGTCCGGACGAGTCGTATTCTGAAAGACCATCTTGTTGCATATCACGGTAGCAGCCTCTGTATATGGTGCACAACCGTGGACACCTCTCGATCGCCTTGCCGCCTTTCGACGCTGCTAATTGGACTGCTACTAGTCACGTGACTAGTAAGTCCTGTCCAGACTAGTCCTCCCTAGGCCTCCAATATGGCGGAGAGGCGGCTCTTCTCCGTGCAGTTCTTCAGTTTTCACCATGCACAACAGAATATCTGCGTAGTCACCATTGCATTCGGCTGCAGCAACTCCTCCCAAAATCGGATTGAAGCCGTTTTGCTTCCTTGCGGGTCCGTCATGACTGCTAATATGGACAAGGAGAGTGAGTCGTGAAGGAAGGCCAAATGACGATTCAACGAAATCGTGTGAGGTGAGCTTCCATGCTAATATGCTACTTACGAAATCCATTCATACGTCGCCAGGCCTGTTAGATTCGAATCGGACGGACGGGAAGGAAACGGAATCTTCAGGAAAAGAAATGTTTTAACGCATCCACAGTTTTGCCGAGACTTCACCCACGTCGATGATACTCGTTCGCAATACAATCTCAGACTTGCTTTCGGGGAACGGTGAAAATTAGCTTAGGCCTATTACTGCAATCTTAAAAAGAAAAACAACTAGAATGGCACTCGCATCGTCGAAAACGCAAAATGAACTTATTGCATGCAGCAAGAGAGTTATGACTCGAAAATTCCTTTATTCGGAGGGACGAGGCATTCCACGAAGAGCGAGAGGGCTGCATTGAAATTACGGGTTTCGGCGATCGCTTAGGCCGAAACGGGATGCAAGTCCATCCCTCAACGTCAAGGATGACGTAACCACTCGTCGCGCAGGCGCCATTCCCGTATCCGAGAGCCAGAGGTTCGCGACTCCCAGGGTCATCTGTTTCGGGCGGTTGGCTGGCAGGAGAGCAGGCGTGATCATGTCAGCTTTCGCTCCCTTTCCCGCGCGTTCTCGTATTCGTGCCCCATTTCTCCAAGTCAAATTTTGCATCATGCGATATGCAGGTCCACTTTCCCCCTAAGCCGTTTCTACTGGTGGGTAAGGAAAGGTTTTGGAAGCATAAACACAGAGTGGAGGGGAAAGTGGGGGGGGGGGGGGGGCACGTGCCCTCCGACACTACGGCGCTGTTTTGAAGTGTTTGCTTCGCGAACCAATAAAATGGAGTTGGAATGAGTGAAATATCGATTTCAACCTCCTTAAATAATGGTAATATTTAAGAATATTATCCTGCGCCACAATTTTTTCATTTTTTAAATTATGATAGTCTTTCTCTGAATTAAGTCAGGAAATTATGCCTCGATGATGGTGAGGTAGGGAAAAAGGATTTTCGCGGAGACTCGTAAGGAAGATCACAGATAAGGACATTTTCCATTAACCACTCAGCGGTTTGCCGTACGCCGTACGCGAGACATTTTCTTTGCCACAGGCAGTTAGTCGTACAGGGCACGCCGAGTGTAAGGAGTAAGTGTAATAATTTTTTAATTATCGGATAACTTTCTTTTACTACGAGCCGGAAGATTCACGTGGTAGTTACTAGTTCTCAAGTTCTCGTGGAACCCTCGAAAAAAACCTTCACGCTTGCGGTCGAACTTGCGATAACACAGTACCTCCTTAGCATAGCATGCTGGGCCGAACAGGGGAAATCAGCTCTCAGACGGCGAATGATTGGGAGATGATAAAAAAAAACTGTTTTCGGTTTCTCCATGGCTCCAGGAAAAAGTTTGCTTGAGAATGTGAAATTTCGGGTGCTCCCAAGGGTTTTCGAACTTCAAAGAGGTAAACTGGAAGAGTCCTATTCAAACTGAAGCATATTAGAGAGAGTCGAAAGTTTGGGAGAGTCGAAAACCGGCAAGGTAATTCCGCTGAAAAAAAAAATCCAATAAAAAGAAAGAAGACAATAAGTCACGAGCGATCACGCACACCTCCACTCGGAATCTCTTGTATTAGCCTATAGGGAAAAATCTGCTGCGTACCGCATGGCAGGGACGTAGCTAGGAATTAATATCGGGGGGTGTCTTGTGAGGCTCTTCCAGGCTCATGAGATGACGAAGTGGTCGAGGAAGGTGAGTGGAGAGGAATGAGGAAAACTTCGAAAGCCCTTTTCAACCCCACCCACCTCAGAGTTCAAAATATCCCTTCTCTTTCCAAAATTTCACTTTTTTTTTGCAGGAAAAAAGAAATAGGTCAAGAAGTGACCTTGAATTAGTCATGATTATTGGGTCTACTAGCTACTCCTGAATCATGGTTTGCTACTGGAACTCAAAAAATTGGTTGAGCAATGGAAGTAAAATGGGGGTGGGCACTGTATTGGTTAAGAGCCATGTCCGAATTTCCGTTGTATGATATATGTGAAACTTTTCACACACACCCCACGCTCATACTCCTTGTTTCATGATATTTTGCTTCATTTCGAAGGGTGTCCAGACACCCAGGACACCCCCCCCCTGGCTACGTCCTTGCTGCATGGGGATGATTCACAACAGTAGCATATTCACGTCCATTTATCCCGACCCTTGCACCCCCCTGGTTTCAGCCACAACCATGCGCCTTTTCGCTCACGTTTTCATGTTCCTCTCTCTCCTGAAATCCCTCACTCTCAACATCACATGCACTTTGTCCAGGCAAATCTTCCTTGGCCGACCTCTACCCATCCGTCCATCCACGACAACTTCATGCACTCTCTTTGTGAATTGCTCACCACTCATCCTCTCCACACGACCAAGTCAGCGCAATATCCCTTTCTCAACTCTACTCACCACATTCTCCGTCACACCACTCTCATTCAACACCCACTCATCCCGCACTTTGTCTCTTCTGGTCTCTCCAACCTCTCTCCTCAGGTACACCATATTTACCGTAGTCACTGCTCTCTTGGTGTTTCAGCTGCACGTACGTTTCACTAGCATGCCCTGCCAGTCAAGCTTCCTTTGATAGCCTTTCATTTTGTGCCATGTCGCTCATTACACCTACTTCCTTCCGTCCCACTTTCACTCGCATCTCAATCTTCTGATCAATTGTGCCATCTCTTACCAACACAATACTCACGTACAGGTTGGCCAGATTGTCTTGTCACACCTGCAGCAATTTCTACAAGTTCTTTTTTCTTTCCTTTTATCAGGTTAGTTGAACGCGGTCATGAGTGATACAAGCAATTACACTATTGAAAAGCGTATTGTTGCCAGTGTCTGTATTTACGAACTTCCGCAAACAGGAAAGATCATGGAAGAAGTTTGTGGCGATTTCCAGGAACGAGAGAGGCCAGGGAGCCCACAATGTCTTGTTACCCTTAATTATCAATATTACGTTTTTTTTATTACATGTTTGAAGTACACATGTATTATGTATTTACTTATACGTATTATGCATGACAAGTGTTTATTTGTCCAGTGGATCAATTTGTGCCCCATCATCCTCACGACAGAGGACAATTCTGTGCCATGTTCTGCGCGACATTTCCCATTTGAACTCTGACTGCCTTCCTGTTCTTGGCTTATCTTGTATGTCGCCTGTTGTGAAGAGTTTATGCTCGCATTGAAAATGAGTTTTTAATTTAAAAAAAAGGAGTTTCTTGTTTGAATCGTTGCTGAAATCATCATTATATTCTTCCATGGTCGTCTCTGTTTGTGGACGTTTGTGAATCCAGACACTGGCAACAGTATGTTGTTCGATTGTGTAATTGCTAGCATCATTTATGATTATGTTCAAATAACCTGGAAAAAATAGAAGAAAAGAGGACTTGTAGAAATTGCTCCAGAAGTGACAAGACATTTTGGCCACCCTGTACAAAAAAAATAATTCTCCTGTTTTACATGTTTCCCATGCAATGTCACTGTACACGCTGTCCTCACATTCTCTTGCTCAAGCACCATTACTTTGATCCTTCCCGTGTTTATCTGTAAACTATTTCTCTCACACACCTCGTCTAGCCTATTTAGCATTTACTGTAGTCCGCGTTCGGTATAAAGGTGAATTTATGCTGAGCGGAAAGCTGAAAACGGAAGCCAGCGGTTACCAACACAAAACGGAAGTCGCTGGCCGAAGACGGACTCCATTAACGGAAGAAGTGGAATTTCCGTTACGGCAAATATAGTTGGCCGTCAGCGAACCAGTCCAGTAAGATCGCTGGAGACCGAATGGACGGAAAATGTTAAGTATGGACTCGGAGAAGTAGATAGTGGAAGTATGGAGGCATGCCCTTTTGTATGGAATCAGATCAAATGAGTAAATAGGGACTAGGTAATGAATCAATATGAAAATATCGGGGAAAGAGTTTAGCTGTTCGGGTGAGTCCAGGTCACTCCTCGCATGTAATTCAAGCCGTTTTGTCAAACTGAGCTAAAATTAACGGATGTCTCAGAAATAATGGCACTCTCAGTATTCATTGAATATCTCTGTCATTTCAAGTCTCTCAGTCTTGCTTTTTCAAATGTAGATTCTCCGGACAATCCCCTACAATCCCCATCCCCCATATAATTTTATTTTCGTTTGCTGCCACTGTCATTCTCTATGACAGTTCACAAACGAGAAGTCCAAGACAGAAAAAATTATCAACAACTTCCTTCGGAATTCGCTTTACAGCCAATTTCGGTACTCGAATTGTAGTCCCTTTGCTGCTCACGCGATCCCACTTGATGGCTGCACATGCTCATTCCAAATGCAATTGTCCAATGGATTCAAATCGGGAGAGTTCGAGGGCCTATGGTGTTTCTCGAGAAAGGCAGGGATATCGTCTTCACACCGCTTTTGAGTCATATGGTGACGGCGATAAGTAGCCCAGAGCTGCTGAAAGATCCAATCGTCTCCGAACACTTTATTCCCGTATTTGAGAACCATAAGTAGTACTTCGGCCTTGTATCTGTCTTTATTGACGCTGACCTTGTCGAGAATGACCAGAGGAATCAGCTTTTTCGAACATGCTCCCAATCAAACCATCGCCTTTTGTGGAAATTTGTGTTTCTGCTTCTTGTCTCCCGTTTGATCGACTTTAAATCATTGGACTGTAATGCGAATCTCGAAGAAAGTCGTGTGGAAATCTTGTCTGTCTTGGACGTCTCGTTTGTGAGCTGTTGGAGAGAATGACGACCGCGTCACCGTGGCGCACGCGGGAGGTCCAGGTTCGAATCCGACCGGCGGCAGACGGTATTCTCCTGGGCCAACAGTTCACCCGGCTGCTTTGGGGTACTACCTGCTCTCCCTTGGACTGAAGCATAGGCCACTTTGTGCTCTATTGTGTGAGAGGTAGGGGCTTCATGTACTTCAGTAGCACCCGCCTCATCGGCCCTGGCCGCCCGATGTGCAGCAATGGAGGGTCTATGGCTGGCGCGGCATCGAAGTTGCCACCGCCTTCCTCGGGCCCCGTGAAAACGGGATACATTATGGCAGGAAGCGTGGGAAGGTGGGGCAATGCCGTCAGGGATGTCAGATATAGAATTCCCTTGCCTTTACTCGGTGTTGCCGCTTGTGGCATTTGCCCTTTTCTGTGTATGTCCGTCCCAGTCTACGTTAACCCTTTCAGACCTGGCGTCCATTCCAATGGACATTGCTTTTTCATTGTGTCCATGGTAATTTCTTGGGATTCTCGTGACTTTGCGTCCCATGTTACACCACAATGGGCACAATTATGCATGGCTCAATTCCATCAGAGGCCTACGGAGAGAGAGATTTAGGAGTTTCTATCGACGAGGACCTCAAGTTTTCCTCGCACGCGCAAGTAACGTGGCCAAATGCAATAGGATTCTAGGTTACATTCGTCGGTCGGTTGCGAGTAGGGCATCTCGCGTTATTCTTCCGTTGTATGCGGCGCTGATAAGACCCCAGCTGGAATATTGCATCCAGTTTTGGAGGCCTACAAATAAGGGCGATCTGTTGACGCTCGAGGGAGTACAGAGGAGGGCCACAAGAATGATTAAGGAGGTCAGGGGACTATCATACGAGAAGCGTTTAGAAGTGTTGAGACTGTACTCGCTCGAACGAAGGTTAAGGAGGGGCGATCTCATCCAGGCTTTCATAATAATTAAAGGAATAGATAATGTCGAGTGTGGTAGGTTTTTCCAGTTTGATGGCAGCAAGAGAACGAGAGGTAACCGACTTAAGTTGCGCAAACCGCAGGTGCGGCTCAGGTCGAGACAGGAATTCTTTACTTGCAGAGTGGTGAACGCGTGGAATGCGTTAGATGACGAAGTAGTGGCTGCCCCTTCTGTGACTATCTTTAAGAAGAAACTAGATGCTTTCATGGACAGGCAAAAAGGTGGGGGGCAATGTTGACGTTAGGTACTAGACAGTAAGAAACAAAAAACAAAACATAACAAGAATACAAAAATATTTAGCTTTAAGAGGGTTAGACCTACCCTAATATTAAGGAACGCTCGACCTCGACACGTGATATCGAAATGGGTGAAATTGCCTCTTGGTATCACTAACAATCTTGAAATCTTGAAAAAAAAAACAAAGCGATACGAAATATTCTCGCACCAAGTATAGTTCGTTCAATGGAATGATTATTACTACTTCCTTACATCCGCACTTGCCCACTTCTCACTTCACCGCAGATTTCGTCGTCTTTTTCTCCATCTCCAAATCTTTTCCTTTCAATTCAATTAGGCTTCACTGGTTCCGCATGGCCAGAGCCGAGATAGCACACGCGGATTTCCTTGGAACCGGTCGACCTGGGCCTGGTGGCCCGAAGCGATTCCATCAGTCCCCCCCCCCTCATTCTCTTGTTCAACTTGGCTGGCCTTTGTCTTCAGACTATTCTGGGAATCCCTTCCGGCCAAATGAAGTCTCCCATATTTCAACTTGTAGTTCCTTCACTGAGCTATGCCCAGTGAAGGCCATAATTCTTAGCCTCGACCAAGGTTGCGAAGTCATGTTTCCACTTTGATTTTAGAGGCTTTGACGTAGTCGTACATACATTCATTTTCGAAATCCCTCCCCCAAACTTATTGGGGTCGCTATTCGAGCAGGCGGAGGTGCATCCAACGTTAGCGATCCTGTGCAATGGACTCAAGTTCTGCAGGTGTCGAGCCTTTCGCCTAAAAAGAATGGTAAAATTCACGCAAAACGGGGAAACTGTCAAGGAATACATTGGGAAAATAGATTTTCCATCGATTTTCACTTCCGAGTGTCATTAAGGAACTATGAGGAACGGCCTTCCAGAGAGGCAGTAGACATTCTTTTTCTGTGCATCAAAGCGGAAATTTTCCTTTCTGGAGTGGAATCATCCACTTTGACCTGTCTATGAAAGGAGTAACTACCCCTAAAATGGGACACAGGTTTCCCAAAAATTAGGCATAACATCTCATCTAAAATTTCCGAGCATTCATTGAAGAGGGCAGATTGCCCTCCTTACTCGTAATTTTCAGCTGGAAATTAGAATTCTCTCTGACTTGAAATCGGAAAGCCTTCTTTTCGTTTGGCCAGTGAATAATATTCCCAGAACTAATGCAATCCTTGCATTTCATCAGCTCACCGTAAAATTTTCGTCATCTTGAGGCTAACAAGCCCCAATTAAATAATGAATTGCAGTAGTAAAAATTACGAATGTGATTGTACTTTGACCAATGAGGTGATTAAGGTAATACCCTCTCCGGAGGAAGGTCAATTACTGCCTTGATAGATTCTGGATTTTTTTGTGATTACACTCCTACTGGTTCCCCGATGACGAGACAATTGACTTTCAAGATATACCCTACCCTCTTTTCCCCTCTCGCAGCACCTTTGTTCCAGCTGTTCTTGGAACTTTACCCCTTTTATACGAGCTTACATGCGCGAGATTAATAGTTTCCTGGGGTATTCTCCTTAAAGTTGGGGACTTTCCCTTATTACAGGAAATAATTTATTCACAGCTGGAGTGGTCGCTAGAATTTGAATTGAATTGAAAAGGAATGATCGCAAAGAACAAACGGGATGTTTTACGGTTCTTTGAATTGAATCAATGCTTGAATTCACCTCAGTCTCGACGTGCCAGACTTTGAAGATGGAATGAAAAATGACCAGGAATGCTCCGACGCCAGAGAAGGGGAGACTTCATATTGCTCTCTGATCGACTGGTTTTATTTATTGCTTAGAAGTCATTACGAAACCTAATGAGATATTTTACGACCACCTATACGATTGCAGGTCACGTGAATGAATGAAATGGCATGAACATATTCAATATATTGATCATACGAATGAGTTCCTCGGTCGCATTCCCTTCGCTGGCTGTGTTTCGTATACTCCGAGTCTATCGGTGCTTTGTTTTATCATGGGCTTTTTGACGGTGACAGTTCCTGAAGGAAGACCAGGTCCCCTGAATAGAAACTTGGATTTGGCCTGCTGGACTCTTGAAAAGTTCTCACGGGAACAGGGACTGGTATTAACATTTCATGATGATGATCGAGAGAAGACGGACGTTGTCCTCACGTGGTCCACTCCATGTGAAATCCTCCAAAATTCGACTAGGTCATTTTCCCCCATTCCTCTCCCTTTTGACCCTTGCATTTGGAGTTTGATCCTTACATCGTGTGCATTTTATGCCGCACTGTTTTCCAATTTCTTCCACCGTGATTTTCGCTTTGGGCACTGCTGTCGGTATTTCTTTGTCCTCTTCGGTGCCATGTGGAAGCAGGATTGCAGAACGATCAACCGAAAGTGTTTCCGATTCCGGGTATTTCGAATATTCTTGGGCATTTGGTTGACTTCTGCTGCCTTCATCCTGTGGGGAATGGGGATCCTGGTTCGATTTCAAGTCCTCGAGCAGACACAAAACCCGTCATTTCACCAGAATAAAGAATCCATTTGGGGTATGACTCCGTTCAGCATCGCCCAAGATTCGAATCCCCAGATCCCATTCGTGACGATGAAAGTCCTCGACGAAGAATTATCTCTTTCCCTGAAGATTCATCTCGACCGCTTGAGGATGATGGGCTTCATTGCCAACAAGATGAAAAAGTGCACCATGAAAAGTGTCGAAAATCTCGTGCCTATCAAAGCAGTGATCCTTCGAAATGCGTTCTTCGCATTCTTCCTGGGCGTGGCTGGGGGCACAGTTGCCTTCATCTTCGAGTTATGTGCTCATAATTACCTTAAGAGGACTCGGATCTGACAGGCTTTGCAGTGTAATCAATCAACAATCGCAAAAATATTGATAATGCTGGACTCGGAACGTTGGTAGACACTACCTTGAAATTTGGAGAATGTTAAATGTTCTTTCTTGGGAAGGAGGTCTCGGAGAGTATATCCCTAACATATGTCGTCATTAGCAATAGTTTTGGCTTTAATATCAAGAGGACTGAAGCAATGGGAAATAGAACATGATACCGATAACTTGGTGCCCTATGGACAGTTTTTTGGGATCGTAATACCACCAGACGTATGCACGTGCGCATTACATCGTTTCAAGATGGAGTACATGATCTTGGGAAATGATCACAAAGAACAATGGACTGTTTGCATGACAAAGTTCGGCCACATGCTGTGTGTGGGACTGAGGGAGACGCTTGCCGACTTGGAATGGGAACTAGAGTCCTGAACGGCTGCGGATGGGCCCGATTAGCCCGACTCGATCAGACCCCCGGGTTGCTTGGACCGAAATTCCAAAGATTCCTCGGGTCGAGCCGAATTTTTATTGTGCTTTTTACTTTTACTTTCAAATCTCGCCTCTGGGTTGGGACAATGGATATTTTGCGTCTGAACTGGAAATGCGTTAATGCATGTTGTCTTGTCAAGGAGAATCATTTAATATGTATTGCGTAAGTAAATGAAGACTAAAAGAATCTGTGGAGGAAGGGGGCATTCCTCGAGCCGACGCCGTTTAGACGAAAGGCTGTTTGTCTCCTGCGCTACGAGGATATTTTCTCATGTTAGATAATATCCCCTTTCATAAACGTGGCATAAAAATGCCAGTACAACATCTTGTGGTCGCTTGACAGAGGTCAATCGTGGCTTCTGAGTCATTCCAAAGCGAGACTTCTGAGGTCGAAGATGTGAAGGTAATAGAAAGCTTAAATCAGGCTTGTTTTGCGTATCCAGTGTGACCAATTTCAGTGTGGCCGCTCACGTGATTAAACACGTGATTAAAGATTCAACGTCAAGTGCATCAGTTAAGCCAGAAAGAGTCTACTTTTTTGTTGTTGCTTTGCTATCAGAAATGATGATTTAGTAAACTGGAAAACATGTGGCCATTTTATTTCTCCGGTCGGACCGTGAAGTTCGTCTGCCATTCGGGTTTGAAGTCGGGTGCTGGCCAAGACTCGAATCAGGCCGATCGGGTCATGTACCGAAAAATTGGCCCGTGCAGGCAATGGATGGAACGCCAAAATCCTCCTTACAGGTCCGATCTAGTCCCGAGTGACTTCCGCGAATTCCTCCCACTGAAAGCTTGGTCCCCTGAGGGCAGATTTGGAAGGACGTCGTTTCATCTTGGACGAGAATGTTCTATGCATGCAATGAGTGCACTCTATGCACCACACAATGAGAGGTGACACAAGCCTACCCACTCGATTGTGTCTTATTCTAGTCTTATTCTTATTTGTCCCCCATTTTATTAGACCTCTTTGAGCGCTTGCAATGTCCCAGTTTGTCAAAGATACCTTCCTTCGGTTTTTCTGTGGTAAAAATTTTTCTCTTCCGGAAGAAGTATAAATAGGGTACATTATCAGTTCTTTGTGGCAATATCCTCGAGGGTCAAAGGGTGAAAGAAAATATTTCGCAAACCGTGGAAAGCCAGCATGCCATGGCCTAAGTGCTTGATAGCGTTTCTTGAAATCGATTAAAAGACATGGTGCAGTACTTGGATATTTCATAGATCATGGCCGTGATCCCTGCTTCCGTATCGCTTTCACACCAATGATACCATTATTTACTTGGGGACCGACTACGCCCTTCTCGGCTCTCTCACATCAACAACACATGATTTTAAGTTAGAGTTATCTTGTGTCCGCCGTAAAAACTCGTCAGACCGCGTTGGCATGCATAGCAGGCTAATATTCACAATAAGCGCCACACTGCAGAATTCCAAATGAGTGTGCCATGAGAGTGGACAGGGTGTTCTCGGACATTGAGAGAGTCCCTTCATCGTTAAGGCGATGCATAGCCTTGGATGACGTGCGCACCGTGCAGGGTTTCAATTGAATTGAACATACGTGTAATGTCGCATTGGCCCCTTACTGGATCATAAAATTCCTCGTGAGGAGACTTCGAATAGATACACATCTCCTCACAGTAGGAGACGCTTCTCCTTCTCAGATACACCAATATCACGTAAAGACTGTTTTAGAACTAATAATGTAAAAGCCCGTGCGTGCACGGGCTGAAATAAGTCAAAGTAGAGCATTTCATGCACGCCTTTCTGTTCTCTCTTCTCCCTCTTCGTTAGTTTCACTGTTCCTGGAAGCAGCCTGCGAAGCAACATTTTGTGCGCGTCGTCATGCACTTTCATCCAGACTGGGACTCCAGAATTTCTCTCTTTCTCGAACGTTCATTAGATCCTGCCGCAGAATAGTTTAAACTTCCCCACCTTTTTCGTGGCATTCTGAGAACACCAACATGGAAAATAATAATATTGGAGCACTAACTCAATGCTGCAAACCTACGTCAGGCGCTTTCGCAAACCGGCGATGGGACTGGTAACGCGACAAACTATGACATACGAGTATGATCATTACCAGTAGTTACCGTATCAACAACTTCCGCTTCGTAGCCTTAAAAGTGAGACCGGTCTTAAGAACTTAAGAACGCCCGGGTAGAACAGGGGAAGATTTTCAGGTTAGCCGGGATGCGGATCGGCTTGATAGGACCGATCTGATCCGTGCACCATTCGTGTAGCGAGGTTGGCAAATTAAGTTTCCGATCGGGTGCGAGCGAATGCGCAATCCGAGACATCGAATTATGAAACTCAGAAGACAAAGCGGGCTTTGGACCGGTCCATTTGGGCAATCGAGTTTCAGGTCGATTACGGGTCATGATGTGTGAGCACACAGCCCGGGAAGGCGTTCGGTGTCATCTTTTTCTTATTGCCGAAATTTTGTCTAATTGCGTGAAGATGGGACGATTTTTGGGCCTTTTGATCCAAGAAGTATTGCTTCCATTCATAAGCTTTCGATTGGAATCTCAATCATGAAAATCCGTTCATTCGTCTAAGAGGAGTGTCCTCGAAATGACACCCTGACACGGATAGATTATCCTCCTATGTACAGTATATGGGTGAGAGATGGCCGGGCATCGAATTCACACAACCTAATAAAGAGGTTTTTTTTTTGGCATATTGCGAAATTTCCATGAGTTTCAAGCTTCCCGATATAACTGTATTGCACGGTTTCCCATGCCATAGGCACGCTTCGCCACCCTGTCTTCTTACACAGAAGGCCCTTATTCTGAATCATTCCACCCGAAAATGCGTTTCTGCGCAGATCTGGGAGGGTCCTTCCGTCACCCCTTGAGGCAAATACGTCATCAGAGACCTGGTGTTCTCAAGCTTAGAGGCCTCGTCGAGCTGCGGGCCGGCCATGTCAGTTCAACACGATTCACGGCTCGGAGCAGCAAAGCTCGGTCGACGGTCGCCTTCCGGGTCGGGTGCGGGCCACGATTCGAATGGAGTTTCAACTCGGACGTCAACCCGTGCAGGCCTCTGACACGCAGAAAGACAGACAGATAGGACCCATAAAAACTACATTCGTAGCGTACTTTTTGAACTTTTGACCCAATAAGTATTGCCTCCAGGACATGAGCTTTCGATTGACACCTTAATGATTAAAATACGATCATCCGTCCGGCACACTCCAGGACTCTATTAGAGAGACAATATACTCACGGGTAGCTTAATTGAATTCGCGAAACTCAGGTACTATATAACTGGCGGGACGGAGATTTAAGGTAGGACTCGTGATGGAGAGCGTTAGATGTTATCCGTACAGGGGTTTTGAGGAGGCTGTGGTATGCAGCGCTGTGACACCCAAAACGGAAGACTGAGCACAAAACAGGAGGGCCAGAAACCAGGAGTTTGAAGAGAAAGTAGACTGATGACTGGTGTCAGCATGGAGGGAGTAGAGGAGATATTCTTTACTCTCCAATCGTTACGACATATACGAGTGTATATCAGGGCACGAGGAGGATTCCTCAGAATCATTGAAATTTCTGGTGAGAAGATGCAGAAAAGGCGTAAGCATTTATGAATCTCCCCTATTTAGATGCACCGATATCTTTTGACAGACTCCCATTGTGCTTGGATGGGAGCGTATATGAGGTGGTCCAAAAAAACTTTTTTTAAAATGGAAGATGATGGCACAGAAATAGCACATTGGCCAACTTATGAAATGCTTCAAGAAAAATTATAGAGATTTAAAATTATTTGAAGCATAATGAAAGCAACAAACGCATACAATGAAAATAAAGCAGTCCTCCACACATGAACCCCATTGTCCATCATCTGACACTGAGTCAAGGATGGGCCTAGTTCGTGCCACCACAGCTGCCAGTGAAAACCTGGGTACTGCGTCCTATGACACATAGACGTTCCAAATAGGATCCTTACATGTAGATAGACTAGAGGCTAGACTCAGCCCTAAGAAATATATATATATAAATAAATCCTTCCACGGCACCTGCCAGTATTGGAGATATGAGGGGGGATGAACCACATCCCAGACCTCATACTCGCCTAGTTCTGAAGGACACGGCGGAGGATGCTGGCCGTGCCCAAGATTGCTGTACGCTGGAGAATGTCGAGTGATATTTCACACTCCAGCTTCCTGACATGTCCCTTGAGGTCTTTCAGGACGACACCAGTTGTGCCGATAATGATCGGAACGATGGTGGTCTTCATTCCGCACAACTGTTCTACTTCCACTTTCAGTTCGGAGTATTTCTCCAAAGGGGGGATGAACCACATCCCAGACCTCATACTCGCCTAGTTCTGAAGGACACGGCGGAGGATGCTGGCCGTGCCCAAGATTGCTGTACGCTGGAGAATGTCGAGTGATATTTCACACTCCTGCTTCCTGACATGTCCCTTGAAGTCTTTCAGGACGACGCCAGTTGTGCCGATGATGATCGGAACGATGGTGGTCTTCATTCCGCACAACTGTTCTACTTCCACTTTCAGTTCGGAGTATTTCTCCAGCTTCTCCCTGGTCTTCTCTTGGAGGTTATTATCAGCTGGGATGCTCACATCTACGAGGAGGGCGATCTTCTCCTTCTTATAGATCGTGAGGTCCGGCCTATTGCAGCCTATAGTGCGGTCTGTAATTATAGGCATGTCCCATAGTATCTTAGCAGAGGAGTTCTCCACTACAGATTGTGGCTGGTGTTCATACCACTTCTCTGGAACATCCAGGCTGGCTTGCTTGCAGACACACCAGTGCACATATTTGCACACCTGGTCGTGCCTGTACAAGTACTCCCTCGGGGCTAGTTCGGGGCAGGCACTAAGGAGGTGGTGAACCGTTTCGGGTGGCCCATGACAGCATCTGCAGCGGTCTTCCACATCCAGCTTCAGGATGTGCTTCTCGTAGTTACGAGTTCTAATGCACTGGTCCTGAATGGCTTGGANACATCCAGCTTCAGGATGTGCTTCTCGTAGTTAAGAGTTCTAATGCACTGGTCCTGAATGGCTTGGATGTTGCTCTCTGTCTCGGCATTCAACTTCAGCCAGTTATAGCTGATGTCCGAGTCGATCGATGGTTTATCCATGATCTTGGGATGCTGGCCGTGAAGCGGTTTCTCCTTCCATCGTGCCTCTCTTTGTACTTGGTCTGCCGTCTTCACATCCGTCGTGTCGCAGTCTTCATGGAGATGGAGTGCGTTTCGGAAGTGAGTGGCATCTCCCTGGATGGAGTGGGATTTCTTCAGGGCATCGCGCTCTCTCAGGATGGAAATGAGCCTTCCCTGCTTCCTTTCGATGTATCTAGCGACTTCGCACGTCGTCCGCTTATAGAGGGACTCGAGTTCGATGAGTCCCCTCCCTCCCTTGAGGCAGCCTTCGGATGGTGGGTGTGATGCATGGTCAGGAGTTTTCTGGTCGCTCGATCGATGGCCTGGAGTTCCGTAAGTGACCGATCGATAACTCCGAAGCTGTAGTTGAGTACAGGGGTGGCAAGGCTGTTAAGGGCAGAGATCTTATTTTTGCCGGACAGCTCGGTCTTTAGTACGAGGCGGACTCTGCGTTTGTATTCTGTCGTCAGTCTCTGCTTCGTGCGCTTGGCAGCCACGGAAGAGTTCTCTTCCACACCGAGATATTTATAGGTGTAAGAAGGCTTTCAAGCTGTATCTCGTTGGAGGCGTAGAGTTTCATGTCGTCCATGTAGAGAAGGTGGTTATATATATAATATATATATATTGTGGATTTATAACTTTAAAAAGACATTCCATGAAGAATGTAACATGAACGAAGGGGAGTCACGCCAAATTTCTCAATCTGGACGAATGAGGTACTTTTGGCCTTTTCGTCATAGAACACTTGCGCCGGAACCACTTCACTTTAAAAAAATATATACAATTTTCTTATTCATATATATTTTCCACAGTGTAATTTGGACAAGGAAAGCATCCAATTTGGTAGGTAAGACTACAAAAGGAAGTTCAAGAAAGGCTTCGTCCACATCAGAAAATTTTCTTTCTTTTATCTTTCAAAGACGTCCTCACCACGAAACTTTTATTTGCAAGTCTACTTGTAAGTAAAGCTTTCTGGTGTGGACAAGGCCTTTTTTTCTGTCCAAAACCCTTTGGAACGCAAAGAGGATGATCATCCATGTTGGGATTCTTGAAAGAGTTATTTCATCTCTTTCTTTTTTCATACAAAAAATAAACGTAGACTTTCACAGCAAGGAGAGTTTCACCATCTGGAGACGAAAGCATTAAAAATATATGTATTTGTAAATCCATCATTGGATTAAGTTCGCATGTCATGTAGGCCTACTTGAGCCCAACCAAATCTCCTATTTCGTTGGGTCGAAATGAACTGTTATTGACGTCATTTTGCAATTATCGTTCTTATCTCTTTGATAAGAAGGTAGTCAGTAGTGAAAGACATGAAACTGACCCAGTGATACAGACCTCTGTTCGGTTAGTTGCCATGTTTCAGCCCTCGATCTTGCCTCATCCAGCAGAGTGAGAGCCATCCATCTCAGAGCTCCCCTTGAGACTGTATGTTTCACGTCGGAAAAGTCAGTGATGTTCCGCTTGGAACGTGATGCTTGTTCTGACAAGAGGCGCTTAGATACTCTTCCTGCGAAGTCTCTTACCCTACCTTTGCCCATCTTTCCGTTCGACTTTCCTGATTGTGAATTGTTACTTTGCATGCCCCCTCTTTAACCCTTTACTACTGCGAACGAGTTAACTTGATCGCGGTGTGTGTTACTTTTTGCGGTAGATATACCAGATAATTTTTCAAAGACATTCTGATTCTCTCCGTGAACCAGTCCTGTCTTACGCTTATTAAGTGTGGGAACTTGTATTAAATTACAAGAGCAAACTATAGTGCACCAAAAGCCAAAACTCAGCACATGGATGTTTCAAAGAAAAGGAACGTTTCAGTTGAAGGGTTTCAAGTAACGCGTCAGTCGCCTTGCATTAAGGAAACGTCAAGATAATCCTGTGGACTGGAGTCAATGGATACAGAAGGGTCGAGTGTAGATCGACATGCGGTGAGTCTCGTTTTACTAGATACACGTTGGAGAGTGAAAAGGTTTAATGTTATCTCCTGCGAGCTTCTTTATCTGCAGATTATAATTCTCCCTTTGACTGAATATTGGTCTGTTATAAAGATAGAACCAGTCGACAGGGGCACGTCTGTAATTCATTCTTATAATATGTATTTGAATCCAGGATTGAGGATTTTAGGAATTATAAGTTAGCATAAATTAATAATATCCCCAACTGATAACGTAGGAATATATGGAGAATTCATGGATGATATTTAAAACATGGGCTTTGGAAGGGAAGTCCGATGGACGTGTCTTGACTAACCTGCAATAGGATTCCATGAATGTCATGCTTTATACAGCCGAGACGCCCAACGCAAATACCAAATTGTGAAAAATGCGAACGTCATACATACCTCGTGTACGTCCAAGAGATGTAAGTTTGGGTATGTGATGGGATGGGAAGTGTCGGATGATGGAGGAATCCGAACCACGTAAATGGCTTCATGCTATTGAGGTAGCACATACCAGAAACATGGGTTTACTCATGGGTTATACTGGGTTCCATGTAAAAAAAATCGACGACAAAACATCGACGAGACGAAACATCGACGAAATGAAACGTCGACATGCCAATTTATTTTTCTCGGATTTTTACTTTGAGATTGCTAATGTTATATAACTTCCTGCGATCCTGCCTTTTGCTGCGATCATCTGTCAATCCAGGATGACAGATGGAAGACAGGTTGAAGATGACATCGTGGCTTCAACAAGCATCTTGGAGCTATTCATCTGCCTATAATGTACAGTAAATTTGCTCGGGTGCAGTTTGTTTCTCATCAAAGACGGTTGAAATAAAAAAGCAAGCATCTGGCAGATTTCGCAGATCACCGGATTTACGTATGTGTATGTACAGTAAGTCCTCGATTTACGTCGTGGATGCGTTCCCGGAAAACACGACGTTAAATCGAAACAACGTAAATCGAGGACTTCCTGTATATGATACAGCTGAGATTTTGTAATGAAGAGAAAAATGCTACATCTTTTAATGGAAGTACCGAATTTTTTTACATTTTATTGATAGGTACCCATTAAATTAAAAAGAATTCAAACCACGTCAAGAGAGGCTAAATGAAAAGAATAAAGAATTAGAATAAGGTATCACATTTTGTAAACGATGAGAACAGAAGAACTTGTTGAAAAGAGGAGCCTGTCATTGCACGGTACACTGTAGCTGATCGGCATTACACCTGGAGATTGGAATTTTGTGCAATCCTTTGTAAATACTCTTTTAATAGTCGCTGCTAATAATCCAAAACAATAGAGTTTATTCGGAGAGAGCATTGACGATTAATTTTGCTGCTCGGAGGAGGGTCTTGTCTTGCAATATACTGTTCCATCCGAAGTTCATTCAGGCTCTTTTCATTCTTGCGACAATCAGTAAACTTCCAGATAGAATGATAATTAACAGCAAGATGCTTGCTAAAGCAACGATGCCATCCTCAAGCTGTCTTCCATCGGGCATCCTGGATTGATAGACAATCACAGAAAGACCTTTCGGAAGTTATGTATTAGGAATACCGGAAAGTAATGTCGTTTTTTGTATACCAAATGTAAACGTTATTTATGATGTGTTTTCTTTTGTTTTGAAATGAATTTCAGTCATTGATCTAAAGAACCGTTATTTGTCATACATTTTTCGATGTCAACATTTTTTCATTTTCTTCAGCAAAAATGTCTGACCACATTCCCGAAGAGATCCATATACGACATTTCATGCTCTATGAGTTTCGTTAGGGAAGTAAGGCAACGGAGGCCAACAAAAATATTATTGGTGCTTATGGAGATGTATTGGATGTCCGCAAATGCCAGGGTTGGTTCAGTAAATTCCGGTCAGGTGATGTTGACCTCTCGGATGGCCATCGTTCGAGAAGACCGGTAGAGCTGAAGAACGATCTCCTGAGGTCGGAAGTTGAGTCAGACCTTGGTCAACCATATAAAAATCGGCAGAAAACTTAATTCTTCGTGGTCTAGTGTTCAAGAACACCTTGAACAGATCGGGAAGGTTAATAGACAAGGCGTTTGGGTTCCCCACCAACTCTCAGCTGAAAACAAAGTCCAGCGCACAAAAATTAGTAATTCATTGATGACGAGACAAGAGAGAGAACCATTTCTTCATCGAATTGTCAACTGGAGATGAGAAATAGGTTCTTTATGTCAACACCAAGCGGAAGAACCAGTGGTTATCCTCTGGCCAGCAGCCGGTTCCGACAGCAAAACCAGGCCTACACCCACAAAAAGTCCTGTTGAGCGTTTGGCGGGACAGAGTTGGTATAATGCACTTTGAGGTATTGGAGACAAGCCAGACCATTACTGCAGACCTCTATTGTCAACAATTGGACCGTTTGCACCAGGCTCTGATTCAGAAACGTCCAGCACTGGTTGCAGACGTACTATGGGATACAGCCATTCTTTTGCTCCATGTAATAATTGCAGCGTTCTCTTGGACGGAGGAAATCGGGATCTGATAGGGACGTCCACAAGGTGATCTCGTGGTACTAGGGATAGTTACTCTTTGTCCCTATGATGACGGTCAGATATCGATCACTAATTACTGTTCATGCATCAGGATATCAAGGAATAGAAATGTACTCCTAGATTCACAGAGCCATAGTATTGGTACAATGTTGGGGAACAGTGGCATAATATACTGTGCTATTGCAAACTGTCGGAATAGTCATATCCTGAGCATTTCCTATTCCTTTATAGAGAGCCAAAGCAGCTTGTGGAAACTGTGACAAATTTTCACATCTGGGAAGACTGCAGAGCTACGAAAGGAAAGGGAAATTGGACATTAGAGATCACCTGAAAATATACATGGGGGGAGGTGATGAAAAACCCCTGAAGACCGCCGCTGGCGAGTACGTGAGGCAACACTACCCACAGGCATATATGAAAGCTTATTCTCTGCCTGAGGGGTATATTTTGAGCAAGAAGAAATTCAACGAGCTCAAAAAAAAGGCCCACAAAGGCAAAGAAGACGTGAGCATACCACCCGATCAGCTGTCCGTTGCAATGGTGTTCGATAGACTTAAAGATGCATTCAAGGATGTGCCATCCCTCACGGTTGCTGATTATGCTTTCACAGAGACTTTACTCAAGGGTATCAATCAACAGCAGAAGGAGAAATTCATCGAGAAGTTTGGAGTCACCGAAGAAGACTTGGAATCTGGTGACCACGATGTCTTCGGAACTGGAATATCAGGTGCGGATATCATTGCCATTTTCTTCCAAATCAAGGCAACGAGATCGGAGGTTAACCCAAAAGCAATCACCGATTCGCTTGCGAAAGCAACAAAGCAAATGAAGAAAGACCTGAACATATTCCAGACCATGTGCGGTGAATTTCTAAGCTACAACGTGAAGTTAGTGGCTTTTGTAGCTTTCCCGATGCTCTCGAAGATCGATTTGCAGAAAGTGATTGGGTGCAGAGATTGCAGGATGCGAATCCTCACCTCCGAAGATCTGCATGGCCGGAGAAGTTTCTGTAATTTCTTGGCGACGCACAAAGTCGAGCTGGAGAAATCCTGGGACCGGGATCCCGAGTCCCCTCTCGCCAAGACCTTCAAGAACATCTTCGACCTCTACGTCTGCGCCGCATCGGCCGTGGACCTCCCACGCAACCTCACCCAGCTGTTTTCCAAAAGCGAGGAGCAAATGAAACCGATGATTGTCATTCTAACGCCTCAACAGAGGGAATTAGTGATGGATGAATCAGAGGTCATATTCCTTTCTGGAGGAAGTGGGACCGGGAAAACGTTCGTCCTGAAGAAAAGAGCTCTGGAACTGGCGCATAAAGGCGAAGTCTTGGTGATCAATTTAGCTGGGGGACTCCTGACTGAAGAATTCAGAAAGGACTTCGAAGGTGAGAGGAAATCCCATCTCCATGTTTAAATAAGCGCTTCTCCATAGAGCAGCTTTTACGTTGACTTATGATCGAATACACTGTGGAGATTTAGAGTGACTGCCATGGATCCGTCATGCACCCTAGACCCCAGACGAAGAGTATCATAAATCGCGGGCCTCTCAGTACCTCTACGATAAACTCGCAATTTCGGGAGCAGCGTAGGGTGTATGGACGAAGTGAAAAGAATAAATAACGTGGTGCGTTCTGAAGACTCGAGCGGGTGTAGATTGGGATTGGCCCTAAAAAACTAACCTTGGTCACAATCAGGGCGTCGGAACCGTAAGGAAAACGTTCCGTTACGGTATAACGTTATCGCTGGAATCAAGTTCCGTTCCAGACCGTTTTAATGTTGGAATTTATAAAGTACCGTTCCGTTATAACGTTTCATAACGTTATCAATGAAGTTCCACTGCACACACCCAGCATGTCTCTACTACAATCTCCGTCTTATTACTGCAGGATCATGAATTCATAGACTTCATGGAGACTTTGAGCGAAGCCAAATCGAAAACGAGATGAAACGATATGAAAAAGATATTCACCTTGACGTTAGGAAATGGGCAATCCTCCACCTGACAATCTTATGTAAATTTCTTGTGATTCTCATGCAAATGATATCGCATTCATATAAAATTTGCATTCCTCTATTTTCATAACCAAAGTGGATGCGTATTTTATTTAAACTAGACATCAGTTCACCTGATGTAAAGTACATGACACCAAATTTATGCAAAATCAACACCACACCATCCGCATGAAACATTAGCTGACTCTCCCGCCATTGCAGTACCAAGAGTCCTCACTAGATGGAATCCATGTTCCCTGCACCCTACAAATGCTTACAAATTAGTACCTGCTTTCCTGATATAGTATAAGCTTTTCTTCCTATCCTTCTGCTTTTTATAGCGCGATTTATAGACATACAGAAAAACATGGATTTATATTTTTATTACAATATATGACCCAGGGAATTATTAAATGCTGAGGTTAGGTATGGGAATACAGGAGTGTACGGAAATATGAAAGTGCAGAATACAAATCTCCCCACATCACACCTTTTATAACCTTTATGCAAGATAATACGTATAAAGTCTTGCTCCTACTATTAGAGTTCCGGGTTGGGTGCGGAAGAGGGGAGCAGTAGGCCATCTTGAGTACTCTTGAGGAAGAGTACTTGTGTACTCTTCCGAGTACACAAGAGCTCCAAGGTGTGGAGGCGAATCGGAGATGCACGGCGGCATTAATTGTCTTCAAAGCTGGTGATTTACTTATTATGAAAACACACGCATACACCGCTCAGGTGACACCTGCGAGGCACGACGCAGGACATGCCTTCCACACCTCATGATTCGTGAAAGTTTCAGTGATAACCGACTCTATGTCCTAAAGCGAAAGAAGAAACTGAAGATTAAGACTGATAGAGAACGACGACAACAAAGAAAGGAGAAGCCCTTGTCTGTCATGACTCAGAACGCAAGTGTCAGCTTTGTTATGCTGGTATATCCCTGGTCAGCTCCTCAGTGTAACGATATAAACCGTTACGTATCGGTATGATCAGAAAGTTCCGCTCCGTTATATCGTTCCTTCTCCCTCATTCATATCGTTCCGTTCCGTCATGTCAGGTAGCTTTGCGGCTAGGTTAGCTAATGCGTACCTTTTTCCTTCACCGATGGTAAGGGGAAATCTGTACCAATTTGGCTCCTCGTTCTGATTAGTTGGCTGAGTGGAAGGTCTTGAGATAGGATAGGATTCGGATAGGCTGATGGTCGACTTCCTGCAGTTTTAGTCTGAGTCCGGAGAGTCTCCGCATCCCGAATGGGGTTCTCATTCGGGATGACTTGGCAATTGCCGTGTTGCTTTTGTTCCTCAGCCTCGAATGGTCTGCTTTCTCGATCAAGCAGAGCAGTTAATGAAATTGCATTAATTGTGCAACATGCAGAAAAGGGGCTGGAAGAACAAGGAGTTAGGAGGAATGTCATGAACAAGAACATTTGTGAAGAGCCTACTCGGATGAAAATCAATTAGCCTTCATCACTGCAGCACAAAAGCCAGAACTATATGCGGTCAGGGTTTTTAAATAATCTGTTTTATAACCTCTGAAAACCACCAAGATGCGATACTATAATAATAATCCCTTTTCCACCTCCTTCTGTCCCTTTAAGAACCCCGGAATCCACCTCTTGCCAGAGGTAGAGTCCTTGGATGCAAAATCAGTAATTTACAGAATTCCCGATGACGAAACAGGGGTATTCAAACAATTGCAAAAATCTTACAGCAATTTTCGAGTAATGCCAAATCAGGGGAGAGAAAAAAAACTTTTATTCACTACACCTATGTCTATCCAAACAGAAAACAAGAATATCCAGGTAATTGATGGGAGAGAGCATTGCTTAGACGAGGACTTGGAAAAGTTGAAGAGATTCCTGAAAGAAAGTGGGGGAGGGAAACACATCCTCATCGATGAAGTCCCCATCACGCTTGGATTCGAGGGGATTCTCACCCCTGACGCCCTTTCCACGCACTGGGAATGGATCCCTGGATTCGTGAAGAATCCGATTCTGTCCGTCACCCTCGCCTTCAGACCGAACGATCAATCTTATTCCAGAGATTTCCCCCTGCGTGATATTCGGCCTGCCGGATCATACGACATCGCTATCCTCAATAGTGTGAAAAGGAATACCAAAAATATATCGGAACTGTTCCTGGCAATCGGAGATTTTTCCAGGAGAATATTCGTGTCATCTGAGGCCTCTATCAAATTGGAATTGGACGAATCAGTGAAGCAGTGGCTTCCCAGGTTGTTCGTGATCCCTTCGTGTCAGGCATATCATCGTAAATGCAGGAACGAAACGATCTGTCGGATCGTGCGGGCTTCCTTCGCCATAGAATCCATCCACGAGGAATGCTCCTTGTCATCAGAGAAGATGCCAATCATTGTTGTGGTCGATAACGTGAAGATTCCGGAGAATACCCTCATAAGAATCCTCACTTCCATTAACTACTCACCCCCCATCTGCTTCGAGGACACTAAGTTTCGTGGGAAGCCTGGCCCTGAGGGCTCGCTTCCTGTCTATGTCATGCGCGAGGATGCGTTGCGGGGATGCCACCCGAAGAATGTGATAGTGATCGTGGATACGCCCCAGTCGAAGTGGTGCAATTTCATTCGACTGATAGCAGCCACTGGTCATAACAAAGTTCTGGTGATCGAGGAGGAAGAGTTGACCATGGGAAAATTCGCTCGTGTGAAGGAAATTCCTGGTTGGGAAATGAAATGGGGAAATTTCAACGAAGGCGATATGAATGAAAGGCTGGAGAGAGCACTGGAGGAGGAGGAAAAACACGAAAAGAAATACGAGGGGCAGGGATGGCGTCCTGTTCCCGATTTTGATAAAAGCGCCTTTCCTCTTACGTCTTTCCCCCGAATGGAGATGAATACGCACGGATGGGAAGAAGAGGATAAGGAAGACATAAGGAAAATACTTGAATCATGGCTCTCTGGGATAGTTGGTTACCCGGCATCGGGAAAATCCAGGAAAGTGGATAAAGTGATCGAATCGTGGGTGAAGCTTCAGGGCCAAGTATACTTACTCTTCCACGAACGATGTAAATTGTTTGCTGGATTTTGCCGACAACGCTGGGCAGCTGAGGCAAACGTGTGCGCAGTTGGCCTTCACAGTTTAGGAGGTGCTTACTATGACAGTATGTCTCTCCGGGATACCATCGACCACGTGGAAAACACCATTCAAGCTCACAAGCGCAAGAAGAAAAAGGAAGAGAAGAAGACAGCAGTGAGACCCCTCTTAGTGATCATCGAGGACTGTGTATTGTTGCATAAGATGGAGAGGGATGTTGCAGAGGCTGTGGAGAGACTGAAATTCATGAATATGAAGCTCATCCTCGTATTCAGGACTGATTCAGAGCATAATGCAATAATCTCGATAGAAAGGATGGCTGACGCCCTGAAATACCCAGGCTGCACTGGAATCATCCTTCGGTCTCAACCGACCAACCGACAATTCCTGAGCCACATCTTACGTAACGAGGCTCCCGAAGCTCTGAACTTGGAAGCCAAGAGTCTGGCCACGTCTTCGACGCCTGCCGCCATTGTACCCGGCCCACCAGTCCAATTCATGAAATGCCCAGGGCGTCATGGGGGATACATATGCAAGGGAGTCTGGCAGTGTGTTCCAGTTCTTCACAACTCCATTCCCATCTTGTGCTACTACATTCGTTCCGTCCTGTCGGAGATGAGAGACGAAGGCGGCCTTCGTGTACTCATCTCGGATGAAGAATTGCAAAAGTCAATGAAGGAGACTTTATCAAAGGAGCCCCGAATCCACTTCTCTCATCCCAGGGATTTTCGCGGATGTGAGACTTCAGTCGTCATATCGGTAAATATCGGAGACGAGTGGATGCTGGAAGTCATATCCCGCTCGAGAACTCGTCTAATCATTATAGATACCAAGCATGAGCATCTATGGAAAACCATGTTTGAAGAGGGTCGCATCCATACTTGGGATCCCGCGTTCACCGAGATCAGAGAGAGTATACTGCGAACAAATGAAGAGAACGAGTTCCTGGACGTAAGTCTCTCCTATTTCTCTTCGTGAAATGTCATGCGTTATGGCTGTGTTCCGTGGAAGACAAATTCAAAATTTGACGTTTTGAAATTCAAATTTTAGCAATTTGTAAAAGTAAACTTTAATTTTACTTTTCTAACTAAGAAAATTTATTTTATTATTGATTAGGTCAGGTTGGGCTTGTAGAAGTGAAAAAAAATCAGTTAACAATAAAGTTTTCTCATCTTCGATTAACGAGGAATATCGCAAATTTGCCTGGAATATTTCAAATTGTAATTAAAATAAAATAAATATGTTAGGAAATAAGTCAATGTGAAACTTATGTTGTAAATGCGAATTCTCCTAATAAATGCGGAAATTCTCCTCAAGGAGAATTAATAATTGAATTTGGTTTATGAACCAAAGCCAATGTGCTTCGATTGAACTTCTTTTTAAAAATCTTTTTTGATGACGCATCTCAAGAGCAGGCGCCTACATTCCTCTGCTTACCTGCTTTTAACCATTTTCTTCCTTCATCATTATTTCTTCCACCGTTCTCTCCAATAATTGTATTCATCTCTAGAAAAGAATGAATTCCAGAGGGTTCTCTACTTGTTCACTAAATAAACGTTCGGCTGAAACATAACTCCAAATTGGACGAGAAACTCATGAAATATATCTTACATATCTTGATCGATGCGTGAAAGGAAAAGAACTAAAAGGAAAAGGACAAAAGGAGGCTATGAATTATTTACTTGCTATCAACAGGAGCAACCTTGTCCTTGAAAATGCTGATGAACCCCTGATGTGACCGATTCGTCATATTTCTTCTCCATGCTAGCCACCTCTGAAGTTCACCTGTAGAGCTCTAAATAGCAGGAAACCTCATAGACTTCTCATCATCAACATAAAACATCACTCTTTGGTCTTGGTCCCTCTTTCATTCACCTCCATTCTTTTTCCATCAACTTGTCATATGCTTAACCTTGGGGGGTTCACCCCTTTCACTCCTCCATATATCTTCATCGGGCTAGGGAACCTTCCTTTAAAAAGGCCGTGGTTTCCTCCATTCGGCGGACTCGAACATTCTCGAGACGTTTCTTTCCGAGACTCTCGACTCTTCGTTGAGGAAAACCTTCTTTGAACGAGATCACTATAATTCATGCCGTGAGGCACTACGTCTGCTGAACCTCAGACACCCTGTTTGGTCTCTTCTCCCATCACTGCCTGGGACGATGTTGCTTCCCGATGGGCTCAGGTCTATGGAAACGTCATCAATAGCAGATAGGCAGCGAGAACGTCGTGGTCTTGCTAATTTTTTTAGCGCGCTTTAACCCTAATCTGGGCAAGGGGGGTCCATTTGACCCCCCCATGGTATATTTCATTTTATTACTCTCCGCAATTTTTTCAAAATATTTTTCAAATTTGATATGGGTTTCATAGACAGTCACCCATAGATTCAAAAACGAAATTTTAAAGTTTGGATTTGCTTTTAAGGAAAAAATTCTAAAAATGTTTGGCCTTGCCCGTTTGTGTCGCAAAAATACCTTGCCCGGATAAGGGTTAAGAAGACTCGCCCCTGTGCTTGACTTGGCCATACTTTTTGCTTATCGATTCACTTTATCTTCTGTGTCCTCGTCAATCCTCTCCAGGATGGACGATGCACAAAATTAGCGGTCACGTGCGAATATATTCCTCCTTTTGTCACAGGCGCCGTCTTGGGATGAAGCAGGGGAAAGAATGGGAGAGGAAGCAGTGAAGAGAGGGGACATTCTGGACGAAGAGACCGGAGCCATCCTTTCCTTATCTACTGGGACTTGGGGAGCAATTCAGAGCCGTCTGTCCCCCTCGTCATCCTCCCCCTTCCAGGATTGGGGGTACATGTGGAGTGGTAAACGGGAGATTCTGAGTGTATATGGCGTAGATCAGGGGTGTCAAACTCAAATCGGTCGGAGGGTCGCATTCCCTACCCTGCAGATGCATGCAGGCCGCACTCATAATATCTCATCGAAATCTGTGCCGACAGTCAATTCAAGCGGAAATTTCAAGAACAGGCGGCGGGCCGGATGAACCACCTCCGCGGGCCGTATGTTTCACACCCCTGGCGTAGATCATTCAAGAATAGAGCATAGAATTCAGGATTTTGCGTCGGGGATGGGGGGGGGGAAGACCATCATGATCTCTCTCATCCGCGTCAAAGGGATTTTTGACACCTGTACGCATGGATGGGGATTACATGCAAGAGCGATTGAATGCCCTGGGTTTGGTGTAGTGAAGTAGAAGGTCCGAATTCGATCCCGTCGATTGGCGTTCTTTCGTCCTACACTCAGAGAAATCGGTGAATCGAGACGATATACTTCTCTCAATTTTCGCATTTCGATTTCTTTTTCTCAAGAGAAAAATACATCAGCTGGATTTTCGATTTATATCTCTCGCTTCCCGACCGTGCCGGGTCGCCTGAAAGGCGTTTGCAAAACCAAAATGCGTCTATAGCCGAGTCGGAAGGGTGGTTTGAGTTGCCTTGCATCGTCTAGACGCATGTTAACCTCCGTATTCCACTTCGTGCCGAGGAAGCCTTTCCCCCCTCCCTCCCCCCCTGAACCCTCGGGGCTTTGCATTGACAAGGGATTCACAGGCAACCGCCTGAGTGCATGGCCTCTTCGCCAATTCATCTTCCCTCCGACCCGCGCGAGTAGCACGTGCGTCTCGAAGGGATTCCCTCGTAACCGCTTACTTCATTCTTCGAGTCCAGTTTCATACGTTGTTTGTATTCCGTTTGGTGAGTTGGCGGTGCAACACGTATCGCCAGTATGGTAAGATCCGACTGTTAACTATAATAGTTAACAGTCCTTTAAGAATACATGGATTCCTATGAGAGAAAAAAAGCTCCTTCGCTAAAAGGCCCCGTTATCTCCCCTAAGTGAGGTTTGTGCATTCGGGCTCTAAGTTCAAAAGCCACTATATTCCCACAATAGGTTTGTCTAACGTTAATGCACGAGCCGGCTCGTGCAGGAAGTCCGAGACGGTTCCGCAAAACGTGGGGTGCAAGATTGAGAATTATTCAACAGTAAGGGAAACGACAATGTTGCGCGGCGGATCCGAACCCAAGGCACTATCGTCACTCACAATGATTGGATGGATAACGGATATAGTTCTCATTTCCGGTCGGTAGCCCTCGTACAAAGTGGAAGGACGACAGGGCAATTATAAAGGAACTTGCGCCCTTTAGATGGATGCACGGGCCAGAAAAATAAACATAACGTCATGAAACTTGAAGACTAAACGGACCATGGTTTATGGTCCGATTAAGGTCTTCGCCAAGAAGCGATTCTTACTCGGATTCCTCTTCTCCTTCGAGCGATGATGATGAGATGAGTTCGCAATGACACATCAGAAACCCAGAAACATCATTTCCAGTTAGGGAGGAAATTTAGATGTGGTTTTTTTTCCCTCTACCTGTCTTTCAAAACCTTTATCTGCCCTCTGCAGCGGCCAACAATGTGCCATTACCTGCCAAACCTAAGTGAGGAAAACCTCCCGAGAACACCAGTAATTTTGAAAGGTAGCATGGCGTCTTTGTCAATTTACTTACATATTATCAAGAATGCGTCCACGGCAATGACCTTGTTGACTGGCCAAGTTTGATAAGTCAGAAAAAAAAACTAAGAAAAGCCTTCTCGGGCCGCGAAGTAGGCCTATTTCTAGAGGATATGCATTCTTCGTCGATGGCGTATTGCGCCAGTCGGTACCACAAGGGACTGGTCACACTTACCCAAGTGACCTTGATGCTTTAGTCATTAATGCCAATCCAGCAGTAGATTTAAGCGTGCTTGGATCATCCGAGGTCCCATCCAAGCACTCCTTCACCTCAGCGAAGAAGCTCACTCGTGCTTTGCCCGCTTGATTCCACCGTGATCTGAGGAACTCGGGCGGCATCCATCGAAACATGTGATGAAATTCCGTCTCGATTGGTCATACAGGCTCCCTCATCATTCCTTCTTGGAACTTGTCAGTATGTCTGTTGATTGGGCTTCGTTTCTTCCGCTGACTAATTAGTGCACTTCCGCATATCATGTTCATGTTATTCCTCATTCAGCACAGTGGAACGCGGAGCTTACCAACCTAGCCGCCTCATTTAAACGTTGTAAGTCATAACATTTCACACTCGAGGAAAGTGAAGGGTAGTGAAAAGGCCAATTACCATCTGCCATCTTGGTTCAGACAGGGAAGAACTGTCATTCTTCTTCATACTTTTTTCCATTTGAGGTAATATCCCTGCCAGAACCAAGCTCGATTCCCACGTACCGGCCTCATGCTTTTCTCTTGCCTTATAAGATGTGACGGGAGCAATTGTGGCGGTGATCTGGTAACTTACGTTAGTAACAGCTTTAAGCACATATTCCGACCTAGATGATAATTTCCATCGAACCAACTCTAGCCCCAACAGCTGATTCACCTCCACCTCCCAAAGCTGTCAACCAGTAGGGAGTTTATTCATGCACCCTCGTTGAATTTAATGCAACTCTCAGACCCAATGTGCTTGTCTGACAGCAACTTATTTAGTTCTCATCTTGAGTTACAAACGAAGAACACGGAATCCCGGAAACACATGAATCTATCATTGATATTATGACAGTTCTGAGCGTTTGAAGATATCAGGCGTCCTTCTCACCACTATCAGTGCTCGTTTTGGATGAGAGGCATTCTTAACATCTCTAAAATCATTCCTCTTGAAAAAAAAAGTTGCTGAGCCATCCAAGTATCAATACATGCTAATTTCCCTCCTCCTCACCAAAAGTATGCTTGAACATCACGAGTTATTTAATTAATTAATTAATTTTGTTTTCTTAGTTTCTCAATTACGAGGAATCCAAGAGCATGGTACATTTTTGTGAGTTCGGCTGGAGAAAGCCCCATACCACTTACCTTGTTACTTTGTCATGTTCTTAAATTTACATACGACCTTTGTAAAGGCAACTGCACAAGTGCAGTATTTACTGACATTGGAGTAGCGCGGAAGAAAAAAGTGGGAAGGGAGGTAGGGGAACACAGATTACGCTTGACGGAAACCATGCCGGAGTGACTCGCAGTGATGAAGGACAGTGCACAACGAGGTACTGGAGCGACTCATTTGCTTATTACAGTCCTGAATGACGAACGTTTTGGTTGAGATTTCTTTTTGTCGCCCTGCGTAAATAGAAAAAGGGTGGAATGCAGCGCCAATAGATCTGATGAAAGTTAGGATGAAAAAGTCAGGATGATCATGAATAAGCGTCAACTCACGGTATACCGTTCCCTTGATCGAACATAGAAAAGAATCCAAAAGAAATAGTGATCCACAGAACGGACGCAGCTCATTCGTTTCGTGCATCTCTTCCCTCTTCATGTTTATTTTTTTCTTTCAGCGGTGGCACGTATCCTCCTTCCACATCCCTTCCTTCCGGCGCTACGCCTACGCTCGCAGTTTTCACAGGGGTCTTACATTCGATAAGAGCGTAAAGTCATTATATTAACAATTCATATTGTTCTCCGCCTCATCGATGAGAGAAAGGAAGTGATGCTCTAGCTGGATGATCGGATGACCCTCGCTCTGACTCATCACCCAATCGGAGTCCTGCGGAGTACTTTCCTCGGCTCATAACGCTTACACGTCCATATAAATGACTCATTCAACAGTTCTCACAGCTGCTCCATGGATCTGTAGGCTGATGATACGAGCATGTATGTCAATGGTGATGACGTTGACCTCGTCGAGGAGGCACTGCAACATTTGAAAAATATTTATGACAGTGATGAATGGGATGATCCCTTAAGCTAAAAACCTATAAGTTAAGCTCCTTGGCCACTTCAGGATCTCGTTCACGTGCACGAAAGAGAAGCCGCTTGATCTGACCTGCATTATTTAAGAAATTTAGGACTTGCAGTCACATTGAAGAGGGGAAGGATTCTCAAAGGAATTCAGGCTATCCGCATGAGAGGTTGCCGGGTATTGGAATATGGCGCCGACCGCAATGGACGGAAATTCTATGGGCTTCACTCCTGTAAGTTTCTTTGCTGCTTGCCACTCTCATTCAGTTCTTGATGAACGGGCTCACAAAGAATGCATTCAAGAAGAGGCAAATATTCAAGCGCTTTTGCTGCAGCTAAAGTCGGCCGGATCCACTGCCTTTGATCCACCCACGACGTTTCGTGCATGAGGGGTTTTTCCCTTCTATTCTCCACCTGTTCGCTAATTATTTCATCGGATCAAAGGTCAATGAGGATTTTGTTCTCATCTTTACCCTTATCGGAGATCGATGAACGATGGGGGTGGTGCCTTTCCACACGGTTCACCATCCATGTCAGAGACACCCATCAATAAGCTTCCCAACTTAAAGTAGCTCCACTCGTTTACACGGCAGGGAGAAGCCGTTTCATTTTTCAGTCAATGAAGAATTCCAAGTCGACAGATTGGGAACGCTTTGATCGAGTGAGATCGTTTGCATGAACACGAGAAATGTACTTTCTGAAGGTACATTTTTTGCACATATGCGAGCCCTAGATTCAACCCCAGGCTCGTTCTCCATCGAAGAGAATCGAATTTCTTCCTAGTAAATCTATATTTAAATCTCGATTGGAAAAATTCAATGAAGCTGACAGCCATGTTCTCATAGATAAGAGAGAAATATGAGAAGACGACGGTCAGATTTCATTCATAAAGTGAAATCGGCCTTCCACCCACTGACCTCGTTCCCTGCATGGATGCTAATACTCAACGACTGGTGGGAAATGCCTCCCGCACTTACGATTCTGCCTTTCAATCCAGGGGAATCGTATCAGATCCTTACTTCTAACCGATGGCAACACGATGAAACCCTGAAATTGTGGTCTGTAAATGAGATGAATATGCGCCTTTCCTCCTCCTCCCCCCCCCTCCCCCTCACCATTTTAAACCGCAAAATGACAGCCTTGTGAGCCTCTTAACCCCAGAAATCCTTAAAATAAAAAAGACTCACACATGTACTTCTGTCTCACTTTGGAAACGGGTCCATATTTTCAGAGCATGGTCGCATGATAAGACTCCGAATTTCGTAGAAAGTGGCGTTGAGAGAAAATGTCCGCCCAGCGGATACTTGCCTGTCGGGCTTCCACCATATGGAACTCCAAGAAAGCTAACTATGAAACTATGATTCCACATTCCCAGATTCTAAGAAAATTTGCACCTCTACTCGGAAAGCATCTAAGGAATGAATCATTTATGTCATTTATGACAGCTTGAGTTTCTTGCGTGTAGCGCAATCGCTTTCCTTCTCCCAAGCCGTCTTCCATTTTGGAGTCACCATGGTGTCACCATGACCTTGATTCCTCAACGTAACAGGGTTCTTAAAAAGAAATCTATCGATTCTGTTCGGTCGTAGGTTTGGAAGAATCTGCGATGCAGCTGAAATTTAACGAAAAGGTTGATAGGTCCATACAATTTTTCGTTCCTTTTCCGCCAGATGGCGGTTCAAGTTCATAGGGGACGCTGAGACCCCATATGCAAAGGTAAACATTGAAGGAAATTTTAATAAATGCGAGGACATGAACGAATCCAAGTCGACGGTCGATCACTACCATACTAATCTCTCACATGACCAGTTTCTTCAAATCGAACAAGATTCCATATAAACCATGGATCGTGTGTAATATGACGGTATTGTCTTCTGTTCGATAGGCTTGGATGGCTCTGGTTACAGAGTTTCTATTTTGGGAAGAACACGAAATCAATACGATTCGTTGCTGCACGGTGAGCTTTGGCATCTTGCCCCAAATTGTTTAAACGCCAGGTCGACTCCTCTATTTAGTTCTTCGTTTACTCTTGTTTATGCGACTACAGATGAACAGCCAGTTTTGCAAGTTTGGCAGAAAACCTCATGGGCTCACTAACTTCTTTTTCGAATTTAAACTGGATTCGAGGGTCACGTCCAAAACTATGCCAAAACGAAATCGGATGATTTCTTTATTATAACAGCAGTATACAGGGTGTCCCATAAGTCACTATACCTATTCAAGCTGCAATATTTTCCCAACTGCGACAAGCAGGTCACTGTTGTTTGCATCAATGGAAAGATAATCCTTTGGATTTTTTCGCGATAACTACTTGGTATTAGACTTAAACGGAAATTGCTTGGAATGCACATTAGAAAGGTATACCTTTTTAGGATGATTAATTTTATTTAATTAATAACCTTTTCCAATCCTCTCTGACAAAATTTATAATTTTTAAATGTTTTTATTAAAACGAAAAAACGAAAAGTTTCCCTCTGGATGGAGGTCTTTGAGAGTCCCGTCAGAGTTCAAAGGGAGTTCAGGCGATTTTTTTGGTGCCAAGTCTCATGTCAAATGTATTGAGTAGGCGGAGGGCGTTTTGAGGCGCTTTCAAAACACCCAATTGCCTCTATTTTTGACAAAGAATTTCAAATGACATCCTATCATTCAGTTAATGTTACTTCTTTTTTGTGCAAACTGTTTAGTAGTAGTGATTTTTTGAAATGGTATAGTGACTTAAGGGACTTATGAGACGTTACTCATGTGCCTTAGGCCACCGGGCACGATTACACTTTCTTTTATTGTCCTACAGTAATTTGCAAATAGTCCATGTGGAACAGAGACATGCGGAGAAGGCTAGCAATTAACAGTTTTCCCAATCCCCGACGAGCTTTGGCCCTTCTCTCTCATTCTGGGTAAATTCTCTCTTTCTTTCTTCATTTTATTTATTTATACTGCATATATTTTTAAACCCTAGAACTTCCTTCCGGACCAATGAACCCTGACACAAAATGTAACCATTTGTCTAGGCTGTGCCGTAAACATTTTTTGGGTATTTATCAAACCTTCAACCGTAACTAATAAAATATACTTTTGTATATTTTATGTATATTTTATACATTTTTATATGTATATTTTATCTGTATATTTTATACATTCGTTTTTTTTTCTTCGTTCCTGTGCTTTATAAATTGGGCACTGGGTTCAATGGGTAAGACGTGTTACAAAATCTCTTGGGTAGTTCCGGGGTTAAGAAATATTTCTCCATTCCGGTAGGGGTTCAGACCCCCTGGGCCACTTCCTTGGGTCCCATTGGCCTAATTACAATTCTTCGTGAAAGGAATGAAAAAGATAATGATAGTTTATTCCCCAGCGAAGAAATAAAAATGCACACGGCTAAACAGGAGACAGAGGCACAAATAATCGACAGCAGGCCTAGAGTCAAAGGGAGATGATTAACCTCTGAATCGAGAGGGCTTGGGTCTCAACATGTCAGATAATAATGATAATAATAATAAAAAGCAATAAACAATAAAAAATAATACATGAAATAAGAAAATTGATGCAAGAAATAAAAAGTAAAAAAAAGTAAACCTAATATGAATGAAAAGAATATTCTGAGTGGGATACGTGGTCACATACGATGGTATGCAACAAAAAAAAGGGGAAAGAAAAACAAGAGACGAAAGACATATACAGTGTAGAAAGAAGACGGAGAGAGATGGAAGGCCAGTTAGGGAAGAAGGGCAGAAGGGGTAGGAGGGGGGTAGAACGAAAGGACGCAAGTCCAGGGACCAACAGACAATAGAATCATTTTCAATTGTTTACCCTGCGAATAGGAGTGCAGGAAAGGGGACACAGTCCTTCCAAACTTGTCCAAATGTTAAGGGGAATATCTTCAGATATACCCCCGCCTCCTTGCATCACCATAGAAATAACTTACACGATGAATAAGGTAGCACGAATTCATTTGCAAATCTTTTTGCATGTCATTACTATGAATGTGCGTCTTTTCTCCTTTGTCCTTGCGTTACGTTCTTATATAGGGTGATTTTTAAAAAGTGTTCGTCGTTTTCAATGAAAGGAAGATAGCTGCGAGCAACAATGATAAGTCAGACATGCAATCGACATTGGAAAGTTACGAGGTGCTGAAATGAGGAATGAATTTTTGCCTGTCTCAGGCATAAATGCCCCGACACACAATATACGAGATCATTCCACCTCAAGTGTGTTAATGGTTTATGCTCGATCGTCTCAGAATTTGCTGAAAAGAATTCGCGATCGGATTAAGGTGAGAATGGCGGAGGGGCGGATCCAGGGGGGGGGGGGGAGTTTGGTAAGAAGTAGGGAACCGCCCCTTCTATGAAAAATGTCTGTATCCACCTCTGGAATGGCGTAGTGTCAAAATCGAGGTCTATCCATTGGTACTTTTCAAATCCTTCTCTTTCTGCCCTCGTTTGCTTTAGAGATCTACGATTTTACAACCACTGCAGGCATCATCATCATAGTATCATTACGATAATGAAAGCTTTCACGCTTATAACTTTTTCCCCGTGTCAAAGCTGTCTCCAACGAAGTTAGAAATGCTTTCTGTCTTATTGGACTCGAGTTCATGAACATGGGCGAGATTTCCATCATATCATGAAATGGATACGCCTACACTCAATTATGAATGTGAATGGACGGAAAGGAAACGAGCGATAGCGTTTCGTGCATGCGCACCTTCAGATGTGCATGAACAAATGAGGAAAGAGCGAGGTCTGAACGAGAATCAAGAATCGCTTCTCTAGAATGCCATAGCCTGATTTTGAATGACTCGTGCAAATATACCTTTTCTGCTATAAAATATTGAATGAGTCTCTTCGCGAACGATTTATCCATTCAGAGGGGGAATCATGTATTTTCTTATCCTTTAAAGGTGTGATCCCTGACAATTCTTCCTGTTTCCTTCGGAAGGGTTTTCGCCCCTTTGCTGGAGTCGATGCACCATTATATTCCTTCGCACTTTCGCGACTTAGTGTACCACGGGCACCATGGACATATTTTCAAGTAGTCATCAAGCACCAACGATGGTGCACAACTTCCACTGGCAACTTGAATTGTCAACGATTCTTGTTTGTCCATAAGAAGCACAATAAACAAAGGTTTTCATAAACAAAAACACAAGACCACTCACGTGGTCACAAACGAAAAGCAGAAAATTCCCTTACGTCAAGAACGTGTTAAGCTTTGCTTACTTTGAGTCTCCGGTACCTCGAATTCGAGATTTTCTCCGAACCCGGACACCCTGTACACGTATGGCATACATCTGGTCTAGCACTACCCCCCTCGATCCTCATCTCGCCCAGCAGCCCCTCCCCCCTCGACGCTCAGCTACCATGATACTGAGACTCCCTTTCCGAAAATCCTGAAAATTTGAGCACTGATGTTAATCATAGTACTCGGCCATTATTGGAAGTATATTTTAGGTCCCATCAAATGTTTACATTCATACATTGTACATAGAGATCCCCTAAGGATATGAACCTCGAGCGAGGATGTGGGAGGTACAAGGTAGAAAGAGAGCAGAGTGGGAGGGGGAGGAAAGGGGAGGGGCGGGAGGGAAAGAAGGTGATACTCGTAGGAGGAGTCTGCATCGACCCATGGAGACGAGGGAAATATCCAGGCATGTCTCAGAAAGATTTCTCTTGATTGGACCCCAGATATGACGTCAATGAATGTTGGAATCGCGTGACGTCATCATCATCTTCCTTCCCCCGTATCGCATCCTACACTTTTGGTATATCACGATATAGATCCAGACCCGGATCATCATTGTAGACCATGACTCATCCCTCGATCGATATATCTCGACCCTGCTTCTTATGTCCGTGCTTACAGGCATCAAAATGTCCTTACTCAACCTTTGCGTTTCTTCTTTTTGTGTAGCATTCTCGTGTAGTAAACTGTCATAGGCCTGAATGCCCTTCTTTCAAGGAAACGTTCCCAACGTCGGGCGGAAACAGTCATTCACGGGACAGGAAACTCCCAGCGTGCCAGTGAGAAGCCGTTGGCAGAGATCTAGAAACGGTGGGAAACGGAACTGCCTCCGCAAAAAAAAAAAAGAGGAAGGGGAGGGGGGGAGAGAGAAATAAGGAATAGGATCTATTCATTCTTCTTCTTCCTTTCCGTTGCACAGGAATGTGTCCCATAGAATGAAAAAGGCAATAAAACAGGAAACGGGATTTGAGGGAAATGGAGTCCGCTTCGGGTCCATTACGCATGTAATGCGGTGAGGGGCTTATTCAAGGAGCACCGCTATGCGGGCTTCATTCTTCTGACCTCGCATACACCACTACCGGTCGGAGAAGAGAATGAATGGCGGCGTAATTCCTTCCTTGCTTCCGATTGGTAGACGGGAGTCACGTGATACCCTCTCCTCGACAGACGGGGATCTGGAGAATCTCGGTTCTCAGTGAGTGCTGGATTGAGCTTCGCTGCGTGTGGGTCGCGTGTCCGGGCCTATTCTCTGCTTTAGTTCTCTCACTTAGACTGCTTTTTTTTTTACGTTTCATTTTGTTCCCCATTCCCATCCTATGACTACTGTGCATTCGGAGAGAGTGGAGTTGATTTGAGTTCGATGTCAGTCACGAGACGAGGCGTTCTTAGACGGCATCGATCTCTGTGCATCCCAGGGCATTCTACGTTTGGCCGAGGCCAAGGTCTGATACCGCTGCTCTGCACTTGCCATGCCTTCCATCGAGATTATCATTGAGAATTGCAGCAAAATGACTCCTGTATCATCTTCCTCCGTTACCGGCGAATGGTTAGCCCTGGAACTGAGGAGATCCACCCCAGATGTGTGCGTTATTGACTGCCGAAACCCGTCGGATTTTTCGCAATCCCACATCGGGGGTGCAGTGAATTTGACCATTCCAACCCTACTGTTTCGACGCTTTGCCAACGGGAAACTCAATTTTGAATCTGTGATAAAGTGCCCGGACACGAAGAAGAAGCTCATGGGGGCATTGGACAACGGGAAGACGATTGTCATCTGTGATGATACTCATGAAAATCCCGAGGAGGATTCAACCGGTGATTCAAACGCCTCAATTCAATCTGTCCTCCTCAAGCGACTCGCTCAAGACGGTCATCAGATCGTCTCCTTGGAAGGTAGGCCTAACACATTCCCCTAACTTTCAGGGAAACCCGGGAGCACCGTTTTGGAGATTACTAATTAAAAATGACGTCACGTTTGATGGCCCAAGCTTTCCTGGGGCCTGATGTTGAGTGGGAGGGGATTCAAGTAGGTCTGGGCTAGGGCCTAATGAGAAGGGAGTGCGTGGGCGTGCCACGGTACATAATGACACGTTTCCTTGGCAGAGGTTCCTCTTCACGCCTTTAGGCGTCGAGGAAAGGAAATGCGAAACGGAAATGGATGCCACGGCTGGACGGGCGGAAGACATAATATGCCGCCTACTTCCTGTTTTAAACGCTTGGAAGAGTCTCTCCGGCTTCCGGCTGAATTTTCCGCCATTCTCTCCCAGGCCGTAAGCTACCGGAAACCACGAACCCCGCGACAGCAGATTAAAGAATCTCATTCACTTCAATGCATCTAAGGAAGGATAATTTATTTTCCTTGAGACTTGTAATGGAGTATGCTTCACCTTAGTCTAGTCTGTTAACGTATGAAGTGCAGCCTGAAAGGGCGTAAAGAGAATGGAGGAGAGGAAGTGGGGCACGTCATCGGACTGAAGCTTGCCAGATGAGCGGGGGATTCGGGAAGAAAGGGCCGTGTTTTCCTCGTGCGTGCTATGTGCATGCGTTCGGGACCGGATTTCATCCACTTCCCCCTCCTCTCTTTCCATAGAACCACTTGAATATAGGGAGAGGCCTTCACTGGCTGCCCGTAATTGAAAGTCAATACCCTCGCCCACGTCCTCCTCCACCTCCTCCCTTTCCATACGTACGGATAAGGAATGCTGACCGCGTCTCTACGAAGTGGATTTCGCGTGGGCGACTTTACATCAAGCCCTCTTACTATCTCCTGAGAATCAGCTAGGGACGAATATCTTCGTAATATGACTTTTACGACGTGGCAACGGGACTAGCGAAAGAATTGATGCGTAAGAGACCCAGGCGTCCAAGAGCGGAGGAGGGCACTACGGGGAGAGAGGGGGGGAGAAGGAGAAAGAGAGGAAGGTAGGGGAGAAAAATCTTTTCATCTTGTGAAGCCCTAAAGGCCTACAGGGTGTGTGGAAGGAGTTTGAATGGACGCCCTGAGCCCTGGCGCCACACTGTCCGCCCACCATTCTCTGCCCCTCAATCCTGGAAACCTTTCAATTACTACATCATAGGCGTATCATTGGGACTTGATGTTCGTTGCAGGAGGGTATACATGTTTCCGGCTGTCCTACCCGGAGTGGTGTGAGGGTGGGTGTTGCAGTAGCGAGCCACCGTTGATGGGGCTTCAAAGCCTACGCATTGACTCGTGTGAGAGTGTCCGCTCCTTGGATTCTTTGGACTCTTCCCTCGGTCTCGACGACGACAATCATTCCTCCTCTGGCTCAGGATTAGGCTCCAATCATTATCCTCCTCCTTCCCCGGGCTTCCCCGTCGAGATCCTTCCGCATTTGTTCCTCGGTAACGCCCAGAACTCTGAGGATGCTGAGGCTCTGAAGAAACACGGGATCCAGGTGATTTTCTTCTTTCCCCTTCTTTGCAGTATGTTGAATAAATAGTCGGCAGAGGAGTGATTCAATGAAATTGCACAAGCTCATTCGTACATGTTGTAAATCAATGGCGGTAGGGGAGATTAAGAGAGAGAGAGAGCTCGCGCATTGGGAGGGAGAAAAAAAGAGGCATAATTGTACTGTAAAGTTGAATGGGACCAGCAAAGCCAAGCCGAGGCTAGGGAAGGTAGAAGTTCTTGGGCTGTTGAGATTCCTTATCTTAACGACTTCCGGCCCCAATTCAGTGGCCGAGGGTGCATCCGGAGCCGGGGGCTTCTACCTCTTGTTGCTCGCGCTCTCTCTTTTTCTTTCATTCCTATTTGTATATCCTCCTTTGCCTTTCTAGCTTCTCTTCTTAAAAGGCCTGGCTGGGGCTGTCTTCCGTAAAACCGGTTTCTCCCCTCTACTGAAGTCAGTTAACCAAGGTCATCAGTTGGAATCCGGGCTCTGAGACGAGTTCCGGATCCGTAGCTACAAATTATTCCATACTAGGCTAGATGCCTCAGTCATGAGAGTTGGTTGACCTTCATGCTTAAGCGGGCGGATTCCATCAGTCTTGGACATGTGCCAGAGTGTTCATTCATGAAATGCATTCTGTGGCATGACCTCTTTCTCGACTTCTCTTCCAGTATATCCTGAACGTGACGCCGAATTTACCGAACGTGTTCGAGGACTCTGGGGACATCAAGTACATGCAAATCCCGATCGACGACCATTGGAGTCAGGACGTGGCCAATTTCTTCCCTGAAGCCATTTCCTTCATAGGTGAGAGCCTTTTATTTATTTTTTCTTCAATTGACACAGGTGGATGTGTGCTCGAGAGAGATAAGGCCAGGGTCCTTGAGATAAGTACGATACCAATAGGAGGTTGGTTGCTGTTGCGAGGCGAGTTTTTTTCTTTTCTTTTGCGTGTCTCTTAGCTTCCGGTCTGTCGGGACTGGCTTGAGTCATTTTGAGATAAGAGCAAACTCCCTCCGGATGTGAATCATTCATTCACTACTGGCGATTTCATTACTATGCATGAACTTGAGTGAAACTATAGGCCGAGGACGGGCAGGGACGGATAAACTGTGGACGGTGGTATGGAGCTGGCAGAAATAAGGGGAAGGAAGGGAAGTCAGGGGGAAGCGACGGGTTAACTCGGACAGTGAAGACCACCGTAAAGAAATGATGGGAAGTGTCACGTGCCCCGGAAGTGGAAGGCATATGGTCTGAAAACGACCCAGTGAGGCTAAGAGTGAATGAATGAAAGGGGGAGAAAATTGAATGAACGAGGACAGCAGGTGTGAGAGGAAGCATGGAGTCAGTGTAAGAAGCACTCACGCACCATTTTAAGTGAATCTTTCAGTGGATTTTCTCGTGTCTTCTCGAGGTCTCCGCTCACTTCGAGATTCTTGAAATATTCACGAGGACCGGGTTTTGGGGAGTTTCTATTTTTGGGTCCTCCCCCTATTAAAAATTCATTCTCTCATTGAATGGAGTGAAAGACCCGGATCCATTCACATGATGACGGTGTAGGCCTTCTCTGTGGAGAGTCAGGGTCGTCTGCATTCGGTGAGAGAGCAAACGGCTTCACGGCATCAGAAGCCGTGGTGATGCACCCTCACGTCACCAGGGAAAGGAAGGGGCGAAAGAGAAGCGACAAAAGTATGAATGAATGAGAGGATGGATGAATCTCCTGTACTGTTCGTTTCTTCTGCCTTCAAAAGCAACGAACTAGCGCTGCCTTGTTATTGGCCAAATAAGCAAGCATGAGCTAAGAAATAAATGAATGAATGAATCTCCGTGTGGAGGCCCCTATGATTGGCAAGGGCAAGCAAGGAATTCTGTAGACGGAGAGAGCGGAAAGGGAAAGGGAGAAGGGATCGATAGGAAGAGGTGGGGACTAGAGAATGGATCTCCTTCTGATGGATGGCATGGCACGATGGCAGCCCCGAAATGAAAAACAGGAGCCGGAAGTACGCCATCGATCCCCCTTTTCCTCCCGTCAAACATGAAAGTATAACCTATGTAGGCCTAATGCCAATATACAAGTGCATTTGGGTCTTCCAATTCCATGCAGAGGTCATACGTAAGGAGGGGCTTCATTCATTGACCAGGCTGTGAGTTTGTCATTTCTTAATGGCTGAAGCAATGAATGAATTAACAGCACGGGAAGTGCTGGGGCTTCCATAGAAGATTCCATTCACAAAGGAGGATGTGGGGGAGGGGGTGGAATCGATGGAGGGAAGGGAGAGAGAAAGCGTAGGCGGACGGGAGAGTGTGTTGGCATGATGCCAAGATACATCCACTCATTCATGTTCCATTCTCTTTTCTTTGCCCCATTTTCGCTCGATACCGGTCATCACCCGTAGCCATTCCCGTTCCATGTGGGGGCGTTCTAGGTGCTGCTTTCATCCGTTCCTTATCCTGGATTCACTTGCTAGGCTCACGGTTGTTGACAACCTTGCTTGCTCCAGGAAAATCCTCATCCCCTTGCGGATCAAGCACACGTATGATTCACAAATGGGTTATCGACCATTGCGTAGGAAGGAGGGGTGGGTGCACACCCGGCGTCCCTGCACCCTCCAAAGTTCGCGAACTTAGATAATTTCTGCATCATTAATTTTTTCCACATTCACATTGGAGCACCCCGCTTGCCATAGTTGTTGAAGCATTGTTGGACTATTATTATTCATGCCCTTCATGATCTTGGGGGAAAGAGAGAATTTAGGAATGATGGTGTTTGAACTTAATGCAGTCGGTGGATGCTTTCGATAGCAGCACGGAACTGATCTAAGGTTCATGCACAGGCCACGGAACGGTCTGTGCACTTAACCGAGGTGCAGTCGCGCGTTTCATTTCCATACCCGACCTGAGAGACCGAATTTTGCATGGCACGTTCATGCACGATCGCGCTAGTGCGAGAAGTCTGTTTTCATTTGGGCCAGGATCAGTCGCGAAACCCGAGTTCCATGCCCGTTGAGCCCAGTGTCAGTTAGGCCTACGTAAATGTTACCACTCTAGTGCCGTAGTCATGGAGATGGCAGGCCCCTTCTCCATTTAAGTCTCTCGTATGGACGAAGCCATACACTTGACAATTTATTTCAAGCATATAATTTAGCTTAACACCTAGCAGGCTCTGGTTTTCGTGAGCAAGTAAGGCCTCACATAGGACCTCTTTGACTCCTCCTACCCCTCCCCCCCTACACACTCCCCAAGAAATGATTTTCCTGACTACACCGCTGCTCCACCCTCAGAATGTTTTGTAGATATGGGTGGATGTTTCTTTCTCTCATGATAAACGAAAGATGTTTTTGAATGGACTTTAATAGCACCCTTTTTTCTTCCCTTGTGCAGATGAAGCAAGACAAAGTGGAGTGGGAGTTCTGGTTCATTGCTGGGCAGGGATTTCCCGTTCGGTGACGATAACAGTGGCCTACCTCATGTATAAACTGTCCATGAGTTTGAATGAAGCGTACGACTTCGTCCGGAAGAGGAAGGCAAACATTGCGCCTAATTTCAACTTCATGGGACAGCTGTTGGATTTTGAGCGGCAATTGAATCTTAGCCCAGCCTGCAGTTGTGCAGCAGAAAAGGAAGGCTGCCGTTGTCGGGTCCCTTATTTTCTGACTCCCGGCAAGAAAAGCCCTGATTCTGGCATCGATTTTGACCGCTGGTCTTGAATTTCAAACTCCAGCTTCCTTTGTGTGCTGCTGTGACAATTTTCTCTCAGAAACACTCTGTCTTGAATCGATTGGGATTTTTGTCGTGTGAGAATCATATGTGCCAAAAGTATGCTCTTCTTTTCCCCTTGACTGGACAAAATGATTCTCCTATTTATGTCTCTTTCCATTTCGTGAGTCTCTTTGACAGACTCATTTCCTCCTTCATTTCTTTCCCTTCCAACATTCCTTGAAAGCAGAAATGCTTAAAATGGAGTTCTTGTCTTTGCTTTGATTTTTGCCATATTTGACGAGTTTGGAGTTTTTTGTGCCACTTTCTTTCGTATATCAAAAATTTTATTTATGTTTGAGAAGAAAACTTTTTGTTTGCATGGAGGGAAGGAAGAAAGAAACTATCCCAATTGAGAAAGTGAGGCACAATATTTATGAGAATAAAAGAACATTATATTGATGCAAATGAGAACATCTTGGTGAGTTTTCTTCAGGTTTGTAAGTCATGATTTTACTGATTCGTAATTCTTTCAGAGGGACTTGTACTGTACAAATTTTGCCCAGTAGGGTATTTAGTAGGGTGCTGGGCACCAAGGGGGTTGGTCCATGGGCTCCCATTCTTTTGGAGTGAGTGGGTAGGTGGAGTTAATGCTGTGGAGAGACACCACCTGATTAAAACCTGCAAATGGCTCTGGGTTGCATGGAATTTATAATAAGGTTTAGAAACAACAGTCATGATTGTGTGTTCAAGACTAAGAATCTCTGGAACATGGTCAATATTTCATCTGTAACAGCAAGTACAAGGTGCAGTCAAAGAGAAGTGATGACTGCAACCCATTCCCATCATCTTTCAAGAAGCAGCTCTGTAATGCTGGATACCTACTTAGCTTTGTTTCTTTTTTACAACTTCATGAAATTTCACATTGTACCTTTACCACTAGTTAAGTAGCTTCTCAAATTCCAGCTGCTTGAGTGAACTGATCCTGTAAATACCATAAAGTACATTTTTACAGGAAAAACAAAGGACTGTCCCTCTCAAAGTTCCTGCACCAATTATATACATTTTTCTTGCTGGAAGGGTAGACTATTCACAGACTTCTTTAGACTGATGATAGGTTTTGGTAGCATCATTGCCTTTGTGGATTAGCCTAACTGTATTTTAAAAGGATATAAATAATTTATGATATTAGATACACTCCTGAAATTTCACATAAGTGTTGAAGAAACATAGCTATTGAGTACGCAGCCTTACAATACTGTTTTTTGAAAGATGAAGGATCTGTGCCATAGCGATCATTACATTATGACTGCATCTCATACTTAAGCTATGCCTGGCTTCTCAATTGAAATTCATTTTTTAGGCTATTTTAGGAAAATTTCTATGCAATCCATTTGAATCAACAAATATCAGATAGAGGAGTGTGCTCAAAGTTTATTCAACTTTCCCCTTGCTTTACAGTAGAGAACTGGGCAGAAGGATGAGGCACCCAGAAAATATTTGAGTTCCCTGTCCACTTACAATCTCCAATTTCTTTTGAATGATTGTTCATTACCCTTTTTTGGCAATATCAATCTAGATGAAGTTTCAAGGGCTTGTTGGGAACATATCCCACTTAGAACAGATAAGCTACAAATGAATTTCAGGCAATTGACCTGCACTGCAGTCCATGACTTGCTTTCTTATTGTGGAATGTTTGCATATTATCTGGGAATGTGAACCCAGATTATACACCATCACCTACATTACACCATTGAAAACTTGAGACATTTAACTCAGAAATGATACAATTTTGCACATTTATGCTCTACTGTGCTTCTCCAGTTTCCAACAATTTGCCCTTAGAAATGCTCATGTCAAGTGGGGGTGTTCTTCATTAGTGTCTATACCAAATGGGAATCATAATATTTATATGGAAGAGATGGGGAAATTTGACAATTATGGTAATTCAAACTTTGTTTCAACATCATGTTAAGTTGTTTTTTCCAAGTACTAGCAAAGAGATTGATTATGTATCTACATTTATGCCTACTTGAACTATAAGCATATATGGATAGGTACTTGGCATGCAGAAGAAATCTGAACTTAAATGTGTACCAACTTAGCATGGTCAGATACAGACCACATACTTAATGAGTCTGACCCTGGCCTTCATGGCAACATTCTGAAGAACCTAATCACAACAGCGTGTTTGTGGCGTCGTTCATGATGGTGAGGATGCTCCTGTGAAAACAATCTGCAAAATCAATGATTTTATTCATCATACCCATGGTAAATCACTCAGGAAGTGACTCCTAACTGCAATGCTTTTCTTTCAGATGTGCCAGGGTTAGTGGTACTTGCTAAGTAAGTGGTAAGTTCCCTGTGCTAAGGATTATAAGGATTATAACAATTATTAGGATTGGTTCTTGAACTTGATGTCCAAATACTTCGTATACAGGTACAGGGTGTTTCAAAAGTTCATACTCATGGGTATTTTGAATTAATTAAATTTCTCAATGAATGAGTGCACCAAAATTAGTACAGAAGTACTAAGAAGGAAATCTGCCTATGAGTTTGGACTTTTGATACACCCTGTAAATGTATACACTTTCATACAACTCAATGAGAAACTTCATAATCTAGTTGGCTTGATGATAGCAATAAATGGTTGATGGGAGAATTTTCAACAATATTCATCAGCAAAAATATGAGGGTCACTCGGAAAGAAATGCACAATAATTTCTTAAATGAAATGTATGTAGTATGCCAGGTCCGATTTAAGATTTTCTGCATAAATTATGAACTTTCCCATAAAAAATTAGCAAGTTTGAGAAATATTTGCTGGGAAACTGAGGCAGGGGACACATTCAAAATGGCTCCCACGCAACAGGCACGTGAGAAGCAGAGAGCAGTAATTGAATTCCTTTGTTGGGAGGATGTAAAGCCTGCAGATATCCACTGCTGTCTAAAAGTTTTTTTTATGGGGACGCCTGCGTTGATGACAACATTGTCAGACGATGGGTGAGTCGCTTCACATCTGGAGAAACAAGTGTTAAAGACAAGGCACAATTGGAACAACCCATCAGTGCCATTTTTGATGAGAGCATCAAGAAAGTGGTTGAATGATAGGCGTATCACCTCGAGTGCCATGCCAATTAATGTTTCAGACCTTGTGTCGTCTCACTACCACCTCTTCGGACCCAGGAATGACAACCACCGAGGACATCACTTTGAGAACAATGAGGATGTGAAGAATGCATTCGAAGGTGGCTTCATCACCAGGGTGGGAGCTTATATTGGGATGGAATTCCTGGCCTTGTAAAATGGTGGGTCAAGTACATTGCCCATAATGGTGACTATGTAAAAAAAATTGGTGGTTCATTGCAAAGTCCTGATGAACACTGTTTGTTAATTTCATGTAATTATCTTCGATACAGAGTGAGAAAAAATATATTTGTGCTTTACTTTCTGAGCGACCCTCGTACAACCAAATCTACCTTTAATATGTTTTTGCAGCTGGGTTGTAAGTGTAATTGACTAAGCAATGACAGAAACAATTATCACCAGCACCCTCTCATGGAATGGCCAATGAAGACAATACAATTCAGAATGTGTGGATCTTGAACCAGGGTGCACATATTTCAACTAGGCACTAACCATACAAGGTTCCCTAATTCCCTTGCAAAAAATTTTCTGTCATAAACTTTACTTCAAAATTAATTACTAATTCAACCCCTACTTTTTGCCATTTCACACCTCTTGAATGACTCTCTGCTGCAAATGCACTATTTACCTTCAATAAAAGTGGGAAGGAGGGAAAAAATGGTCCTTGTCTCACATTGAGAGCATAGGAAGGCATTTGCACCCTCTCAGATTATGTCCATGCTCCTTTCTTCCTGTACATAATTTTCTGGAATGATGTTCCAGCAAAATTCACTATACCTGAAATAACTGTAATATAGAATGTTTTTCCAGCTGAATAAAAAGAAGCTGTCTGGATCACCTTCTTTTCTGTCTTAGGCTGCCCAAGTAACTCATGTCAGATTGGTATACTTAAAGAATTTGAAGGACCAGAAGAATGAAGAATCTGATATTGCAGACATACACAACTGGTCAGAATGGCCCAGTAGTTCAGATAAATAACTTGTGTGAAGAAACTCACATATTTGAAAGTATTGGCTGATAGTATGGCAAGAGTAGCCATAACTTCAACCATACATGTCATTCAAGTTGATGGTAAAAATGAAACTAAGTTGAGCAGAACACAGCATGGCCAATAAAACTTGTTCTCATTGACAGCAAGGGTAACAGCATTCTCTCAGATGCATTCCATCACAAATCATACTGTACATTATGTGAAGACACCATGATGGTTAAAATGCAATTCAGCAAATGACAAAACATCAAACATTCACAGAAACAAATATGTTTAAAACAAGATTCAAGAGAAATTGACCATCAGAAGGTATGATGATAATGCAACAAGTGCACAGACAGATATAGAATAGGAGATGAACTTTTGCAAATATATTGCAGGACATATGAGTTATTGACTGTTGACTGGTCCTACACTCCATTTTGATGGAAGTGCAGTAACAGGAGACAGGGGGAAACTGACACCCAAGACATGCATGGAATGATAACTTGTCCCCCATGCATGGAACATAATATCACAACGCCATTCATGTCCAGCTTTGGTGCTTCAGCGACTTCCTGACTTTGAGTGGGCAATGAGCCACTGCAGTGTGATGTCGATATTGTCCTTCTCCTTGCATGATACAGAGTAACAACAAATTTCCCGATCTTGAATAGCTGACAAATTCCTTCAAGGAAAGAAAATATAATAACCTTAAATGAATGAGGATTTCTGAATTACAATATGAAAAGAGAAAAAGAACTCACATCCTCTCAATGAGACCCTTTTCATCAAGGGCATTGGGGAGATCCCTTTTATTGCCAAGGACCAAAACTGGAATACCAGCAAGCTGAGGTTTATCTAAGAGATTGTGTAGTTCATTCCGGGAAGCCTCAATCTTATCATGGTCAGCTGCATCCACCATGTACCTGGAAGGATTTTTAAATTCAGATCAAAAGCATTGTTTATTACCCTAAGCAAGAATGAGGTAATGGATGCTATCTGATTGACTAATGGGAGATCCTCCCAGAGCTTCCAACTTGGGGTATAGAGTGTACCTAGATAAAGTAGACAAATATTCATCATATCAAAATGGTTGTCCTTTAAACATTAAGACAGGTTGCACAATTAGCAACCAAAAGCATCATTTTCATAATGAAAAAAAAAACAAAACAACATTTCTCTCTTACATTCCATAACTTAGCAGGGAAAAACCTAGAAGAAATAGCCAGCAAGGAAAGCCTATAAATCACTGATTGGCCAAAATTTCAAAACATAAGTTATCTCTTTCTGATCTACTTCAGACATACAAAGAACAACAGACATACATTAAACATATAATCAGACAAAACTTGCATAGTGTTAGTGAAGCTGATATGATCTATAAGTTCATTTGCAAGGATACAAAAAACACTTGAAATCCTTCAAAACAGAATCCTGATTAATTCTTGAATTGAATGCATCAAATATGGCTGCAAGAAATTCAAATTTAATTTTAAAGGACAACCCTTGTATCTTGTGCGTGACTTAGTGGACTTAAAGTCATTGGAATCACTTCATGCTATTATTTGTCTATGCAAGCAAGTAATTTTTCCATTCCTACTCTTGGATGTAATATGGCCTGGGAAAGCCAAATCACTTTCTGAGGAGCACAGACAGAGGCTGCATATGGGGTGAGAACAACATCAATACACCATCAAAGTAGTATTTCAGATTTAGACTTTCTATTGCAATATATTCCACTATAGGTCATTATATACAAGCAGTATTTGAAAGAAATTTGGACACATTTTTTCAATGTGCAGCATGTTAACCCTTTCCACTTGTTTTTTGAGCTGGGTTAACCATCTGTTGTAGTGCTGCAGAAAAAACTGAGTGGAAAGGGTTAACAAACGATATAAATTATGAATTTGTTTTGCTGCACTTCTACCTCTATTCAAGTCCATAGACATCACCAAAGTTTCACAATCATGGCTTGCATCCTTTTGATCTCATTACAACAGGTGGCCAAATTAGAGGACAGAAAGGAGAACTGAGAAATGACATACACCTGCTTGCAAAAATATTTTAAATCAGTTGAGAAGACAAAAATTTATCTGGAAAATAATGTGGCAGGTGCTGGGGTCAACCACATCAATGTAACCAGATTTGGTCTCCCAATGACCTGCTATCACTGGAGATTTTTCACTTGCTCAGTGAAAAGCTTGTCAGCTCTTCTTTTGCTGCTAATGCAGTCTTCAGTCAATCCTATCTGCTTCAAGGGATGAGGAGATTGCTATAGTGAATTCCTGTAGGAGGGCTCACAATTGCCTGCACTATTATCCAAAAAAATCCATCCACCTATCCAGCCGGATTGGATACCATGCTGAGTTGATAGAATGACTACTTACTGTATAGTAGGACAAACCCAATGTGTGGTACTAGTGCAAACACATTTACAGTCAAAATCAACTATAAAATCATGAAAAGAATGAACTGGCACCTACACAATGGCATTGACTCCTCGGCAATACCTCTCCCACATGGATCTGAATCGTGGCTGTCCACCGATGTCCCACACCTTGATTGTCACATTTCCCTTGGTCACCTTCCTCATGTTGAATCCAACTGTTGGGATCATGTCTTCACTGAATTGCCCAGACTATAGAAAGGACAATATGAAATGACAGAATAAGGCAGCCTATACAAGCCTAGCCTTCATATGGATGATTAACTTATGCACCAAGGGCCTGTAGCTGTTCAATATAATCATTAATGATTTGCCTTTTCTTACAAACTTGAAAAGCATTCACTATGCAAATCGCCCTCTGCTTTCATGAGAAATTAAAACCACATGAGACGAAGAATCTCACATATACCTTGTTTTGACTGCTCAATGGTGCCAAATAAATTTAGTGCATCAAAACATGGATTATCATGCAGTTCTGGAAATTACCATTATTCAGATCATATGATCCACATTTCAAAAACTGCTTCTGACAGCCTTCTCTTAGGATTTAAATAGGAAAATTGCATAAACAATAACTACAAATATTGTAAAGCTGCTAGGACTTTCAGACTAATAAATCTGAATGAAAAAAATATCAGATGCAGTGTAGCTCAGACTGTACATTACCTATGTAAAAAAAAATTACACTCCTATTTGAATTCCTTACATTACAGCTAAGCGAATAGCTTGAATGCATTCATAAGAATGCAATAAAAATAATTCTGAGTCCATAAAGAAAACTTATTTCCATCTCAAGAGCACCCTCAACATTTAACCCTAATGTCTCAAAAACATTGTATTATATTTCTGTCTTAAAGTACCTTTCAGACCATGGATTACTGAGAATGTATAAAGAAGTTTGTCTGATCCAAGCCCTCTCAAATTTGGCAATCCTACTACTACTTCCAATAATGCAATAATGCACTGCCTGAAGCATACTCTACAGCAGAAGTAAAAATGCATAATTTATTAATGAATTCATTCACAAGCTACTAATCAGCTACTTTTACAACCCTAGTACCTACAGCTTTATCTCATCATGTTTATCCTTCAGGAAACAATGCACTATCCATACTGATGGCACTGTCATTACTCTTATCCAGAATCAGGCCATTGAGCATCCCTTAAGACTGACTACCGAGACCTCTCTTTTTTATGGTTAAAACAAATTATCATCCTTCCTCTGCTGAAGTAGTATGAAGATTTTGTTACACACAGCTGACACCACTGCATATGCTAAGCAATCCACACAAAATGCAGTCATCCCCTGCACACTGACAAAAAACATCTGTGCCACAATGCATCAGGAATGAATCAAAACAAATGTGTACTTTTTGCTCAAATTTAACCTGTCATGCATGCAAGTTTCTGAACAAGGTGGAATCCACAAAGTTTACATTATACTCATCACCAAAAAAAAAGGACCACGAAGGACACGATTGATCCGGATGAAATTTGGTACACATGTTTGCATTTGCATACCATGACACCAATAGTTTCAACAATGTGGGATGATTATTCACAGAGAAAACTTGCTATATACTGTACTATAATTTCAATATTGGCCACGGGGGCCATACTAATTGTCTGAAATGGTCCTGTAGAAGGCTTTTATTAATTAAACTTTCTGGGAAATATCCTAAGGGCATGCAAAAAAAATGAGTTAAGGTTCAAGGTCCTGAGATGTGGCAATGAAGAGAAAACTTGCCAAATTCTCAAGGAGTGGAGGAAGAGGGCAATGCCATTGGAAGCCCCAGCTTCCTTTTCTCTTTCCCTAAAGCCACTTCACTATGAGGTCATTGTTGAAAGCCTAACTACGAGTGAGGGCCAAGTTGAGATCTTTGGATGTGATTTCAAGAAGAGGTGAAAATGTTTGAAAATGTAAGGAAATTGGGATGATATTACCATGCATTTCAATTAGATTGTAGTCATAGTTGTTGAATAATAGTGCTTTATGTAAAAAACTGAACATGAATTCAATTACTGTAACCTATCACCTAAGTACAAAGTGTAGAACATACATGCATGAATTTAGTCAAGGTAACTCTCTCCAATAGGTTGGCTTTGACTTGTGCTAGGCACTTATTTTCTCTGTTGTTGCATTCAACGTGACACCATGATGCCTTCTAAGGTGGTAAAACAGAAAAAAAAATACAAATGACCAATGGCAGGCTCTTAAAGGGCATTTCTTGGTATTCCTTCATCTTGTGCATACCTAGTTTACATAGACTTTGTCTTATGCACACCAGGCTTTGTGCTGTGTACACTGTTAGGGATGAAGTTAGAGTATACAGTGACCTACATCCATAACTTTAGAAGTGAGTGCAGTTCTCCCAGATGGGAAAGGGAGTAATCATAAGCTGCAGCTGGACTTCTGCACTCAATGCGGAACACACTGCTTGATGTAACAATGAGCAGGTACAGGTTGTGCCTACCTGTACCTGCTCTCCTGCAATCAGGCAGAAGCCCCATTCCTGTAGGATATTGGATGGCTGAAGTGTCATCCTGCAGGTGAGAAGAAAGAAGGTAGTATCCAGATCACATATGGCCATTCTTGGGTGATTCAGAACGATGAAAATCCTGCTTCTGATGCTGCATGGAGATGTTTAAGCTTATATAGGTAGGTGTCAAATAACAGCTTCCCAATCTCAGATGAGATGAAGGTGATATAGTGCAGGGGAAGTGATAGAGGTGAGAGGAATGGCACCCTATATGCAAACCAGTAAATTCCTTTCAGTTCAGGGACCAGTTCCCTTGTGGACCAATGACAGATTTTCCTCAGTTTTAAGAGTTCAACAGTTAACGACGGAGTTAGGTCTTTTGTGTGCGTGAATGTGCAAGAGGGGATTGCCACTGACAGTTGAAACCTGTGCATCATGTGCATAGACATTTGTGTATGCCAAAGTTGGTGAAGTTCACAGATGTTTAAGGCATACCGAAGTCTGATTGGAAGGAAAAAGGCAATTGCAAGGGCAATTGTATCTCTTCTACATGTGGGAGACAAGGTCTACTGGACGTTCATCCTGCTTGCCATTACATTGGGTACATGTATAGCATGTTCTGCATCAAACATGGGAGAGGAGGTTCAGTCCTCATTGGAGATTAGTGTTCACATAAAAAGTTGAGATTCATGTGCTGTGTTCATGGGATTTGACAGTGCACAAGATGAGGGAATGCCCATTTCTCATCATCTCTTGATAAAAAATTCATCTACAAAAGCCAACACATGAGCATCACAGATATATAAGTCAAACCTATAGTAGAAAGAGCAATAAAAACCCTATGACATACATATATGTCATACCAGCTTAACCCAAATACCTCCCATGAGGATAACCTCAATGGGCCTATTGCAATAAACTAATCCACAATACAAAAAGTCTGCATCCTCAAATTTATACTTGCCACCTTCTACAATGCCCATTCCATTGAGAACATAAACCTCCAAAGCAGGGAGTTTTCATTCCACAGGTTTCCCACTAATGGGGAATTTTTTTTCAGTAAAGTAGAACTAGTAACTGTTAGTAGCAAATGTTTTGAACAAATTTTCAGTTAAAATTCATATTGTTCTTTTATAGTTGAATGTTATTGGTACAGATAAGTTGTAACAGAAATATGTGGAATAGGATGGATACATCTGTCATACCTGCCTAAGAGGTTAAAACAATATCATTTTCATCTACTTCATCTGCAGCTATTCGCTGTCTGGATTCAAAACATCTGAGGGTGCTTTACACCTCCCTTCCCCTCCTCCACCAGAGATACTGTCTCCCAACCCTAAGTGCTATGTCAAATAAGGATTGCCTTGGCTGCCAATAAATTTGATTCTTGAGAAGTGTATCTACCACTTACTATGAATCCAATCTGTGCTCAACCAGAGATCTTCTCAATCAAATGCAACTGGCTCTCCATGTCCAGTGGCTAATCGTGAAATTCTATTACCACCCAATAAAATCCATATTATATAGCCAAAAAGGCAAGATACACTCATCTTGCCTTTGGAGGGATTTCTTGGAGGGATGCCCTCCAAGATTCATTCCACAAACTTATCCATAGTCATCTCAAAAATAATGACAATAACATTCTCTCCTCCCCTTCAACTTGACTAGTATTATTTTGATGTGCTTCTCTATTTTTTATTTCAAAAGTTCATACTCCTGCTCTTGGAACTCCAATGGAAAAAACTGAATAACAATATCCTTTCACATATTGTATATTGGGTAGCCACTACCTCCAATGCACCTTCTCTGCATATCCCCTCTATTTACTTCTCCCAGTTAGATATGACAGTTCCTTTAATCCTATATAACCACTGTCCAACTTGACTAGGGAGAAAACTGTTAGGGTTTCCTATGAAGAGATAGTGATACATTTGGATCATGTGTCTATGTGTAAAAGGTGTCTATACTAGATTTTGTCCAATACTAGTGATTTCAATTTTGAACTTCCCTTATGGCAAAACCAGAGTTACCATTTAGTGCCATATCTCATATCGCCTAGAGCAGCGATTCCCAGACTTCTTTGAATCACAACTCACTTACTGATGTGCAAAAAATTTATGACCCATGCATGCGAGCAGATGCACTTGCCACCAATCACCACCACCACTACCATCACGAACCCACAGTAGATTTTATTATGTAGATTATGACGTGAAGAAAACTGATTGACCTTTCCTGCAGGGCATGTTTTATCCTGAGCGAATGCAGATATAATGATTTTTTTCATACTGGGAAAATGTACACGACTCACCTTGATGCCTCTTGAGACCCAAAGTTTGGGAACTGCTGACCTAGAGCAAGGATAAGGTCAAGTGGACCCTTAAGAGTGCCCAACAGACCCATGCAGAGCCTGAGTAGTGGACCATGAGAGCTGGCAATACTATGAATTCCATGAAGTGACACAATGCTAAAGTTAGGAGTGCTGTTTTGGACAGGTTTTTTTCTTTTGTTTCAACAGAACTCTGGCATACTTCAATTTTATTTGCAGGTTCCTGATACTGATACTAAGCACCTCAAATCTTAACATGGAGCTCTATCTTCTTGTTGCTTGAAACAACTTATCATAGGGAAAGCAAGACCTTCATGCATTACACAATGCTTATGAAAATTTTGAGGCCATTCTTTGTAGCCTGTCACAACTTTTGGAGAAAAATGAAATAGGTTTCGTTGGAGTTGGAGCAAGAGAATGATTGTAGAAGAAATGCATAGACAACTTAATTCATCATGTATGCTCAGGAGTTACTGGGAAGCATGAAACTTCAGTGTATCAGATGATTTAGAGCAAGTTTCTGGGAATCTATGGACTATGACTTTAGCCACGCTTTTGAAAACTCACCTGGGCTAGGTTGAGTTTTGAATACATTCTTCGGCAAAAAAATAGTTTTTTACTACAACCACACCAGAAGACATGGTTCACAGATGAGTATCCAATGACCACATAGAGAATGAGTATAAATGCAAGAAATGAAGGGAAATCACATATGGAAGTTGCTACAAGGTAAGAGCATACTTGAGCATCCCACTTCTCACTACAAGTTTTTCCCTTTTCTTTCCCCTTTCAACTTCTTTTACAATCAATTTGCATGATCGACTTCACACACCTGACCACCATATTATAATAGGTAATTGTTAGGCATACATGATATCCAGGATCTCACTGTGAAGCCTAACGTTAAGTATAAATCAGTCATCGGTATATTTAACATTCAGTTCCTCGCAGGAATGGGCGCATGCTTATGATGTGATATAAGCACTCACGGCAATGACGTTCACGAATGTGGTTTTGCCTGAGTACTGAAGGCCAACAAGTGTCAGCTCCATCTCTTCTTTCCAGAAGAGGCTTCGAAACCAATCCAGGATGCGATTGATCAACGACAGCATGATGAAAACTTCTAAAAAGTGCGAAGTCAGGCTCCTGTACTCTACGAATTAGATATACCTGGAATAGAAACCAACAATCACATCCATAAACTTAGAAAGTAGCCTATTTGAGAGAAGCAATATCTGATAAGAAAAATGTTATTCCCGACTACACGCCCATTTTCGCGGATGGTCAGTGCACACATGGTGAACACGTGTGACGCCATCATGTGAGCGACGTCGATTCGCTTCCGTATCGAAAATCGCCCACGACGACAAAGATTGTGCCTCTGGATTGTATTGAGTGCTACGTATAAGTATTTTCTGCAAAAAAAAAACTAGCCAATACTTTATCGCAATTACATGCGTATGGTGAGAGTATGCTTGAGGAAAAAGCAAGGTCAGATTTAAATTGCCTCTCGAACAACGGCGCAGGTTCAAGGTTTTGGATGGGACATCAAGACATTTCTTCCCCTGTGACAAGCCGAGTCGAGGTCGAGCAATCGCCAAAATCTCTGCTCATCCTTATCCCCCCCCCCCCCCCCTCCCTTCTAATATAGGCCTATCATCAATATAATAAGGGGCCGTTCACAAATTACGTAACGTGATTTTAACAACTTTTTTGACCTCCCCCTCCCCCCTGTAACACTCCGTAACAAAAGCTTCGACCCCCCCCTCCCCCTCCAAAAAAATTGTGACAAACTATGACCCCCTCTCTATAATTTTTTTAAAATAATAAGATAAATAAACAAGTTGAATGCATTCGAAAAGGTAACTCTTTTATTCAACACTCTTAACACTCGATTACACACAGTGATGATTAAAATGTTTTAAAAAAGGAAAGGGAACGTATTTTCTTTCATTCGGCTTCTTCTTCAAGGAAATAATTTCCCTTTGTCCATGTTCATTTTGATTGATGGTGATCACCCATTTGAGCTAAAAATAAAAAATAATAATAAATAAATAAATAAAAAAGAGTAGAAGGAGACGGGGAAATGTATGGTATATAGAATGGTAGAAATAGACATCGCGATGCCGAGAGAGAAACGAACGAGGGCAACGTCCAAAGGGTAACTGAGCCTGTTTGGCCTGTCTGGGCAGGTCCAGGCATGAAATTGCGACTTAGCGAGTTTTGCAACATAGGAGAGGGAAGTCAACAGACTTTCCCACGCTCCCAATGCCCACTCCACTGTTAGTTCTGGTGGGTGCGGATGGGTAATAGGGTTGGCTCTTGTGTCGTGTGAGTGACTTGTTTCTAAACAATTACCCTTCTAATAAGAAATTCCAGTCTATAATTTATTTATTTTTTTAATGAAAAAACCTGTTATGTGACATTCGTGCAACCCATAACAAATCGTAACACTTTGTCTGATCCGTAAATTTTGTAACGCAAGGGAAGGAGGGGGGGCTTCCTTCCCTTGCGTTACGAAATTTGTGAATGGCCCCTAAGATGGACAGACTTGGTTTTACCAGGACGGTCCCGGTGTTCACGTTTTGGACTTACATGTAGTGGTACAATTTCCCTGCTACTGTTTCCAGTTCTTCCCTCCATGCTCGGCATGAATTGAAAGTGGCAGAGGAGGACATTCTTACGGAAGATGCCCAGGCTTTTTCTGGAGAAAACCAAGTTACCCTGTTCCGTAAAGATGAGCAATTTTGTGGAAACGTGTTCACTTGTTTAGTTACTGCTATATCCCTTTTATATCCCTAGTCCCTTTTTCGCATTCTAGGTTGGGAACGGAGCAGGTTAAAAAAGCATATACAACCGATTTAGGTTGGTTTTTGCGTCGTCTCATATTGAAACCCCCTGACTAGGCTTACTGAAGAACTTTTAGAAAATTCATCATTACTTATTAAATGTTGTGGTTTTCAAACGGGTGAACATTTAATGCATATTTGGGCATTTTTTCTACATATTTATGAGAAGATCTCAGCACTGATTATCACATAAAAATCCGCTCCCTAATCATGACGTGTGAGAATTTTTAGCCACGTGGACCTGTTCTAGTTCTAAAAGCATTTGGTTTGACAGCTATGACATCCCTTATGATGGAAGTTTCTCTGGAAATAGAGCAACGGTGCGTGGTTTGTTACAGTCTGGAGTGGGATGCTTGCGACATTGCTTGCGTCACATTTACTGAAGTGAACGTTGTACTTGCATGTAGCAGTTCTATCTGCCACTACGTCGATCACTGCGAGACAAAAGACTGGAACTCTTCAAGAGATGTGGTTCCTGCATCACGACAGTACTCACCCACAATTCGCTGAAGTAATGTAAAACACCAAAGCTGCAATTGTAGCTAAAACCTTACCATTTCCTCCTTACTCCTCTGACCTGTGACTTTTTTGTTCTTTCTCAAACTAACGATCAAGCTGAAAGGAAGCCGATTCAGCACTGCAACAGAGCTCAAAGCAGCCGTAAAAAAGTTTTGTTGCATGTCGGAGAATGTCACGTAAAACGCATGTGACCCATGGGTACTTCGTTGGGGAAATGCATTGCCTTATAGCAGTGGGGTCAAATCAGCACAGCCATTTACATCACCCCCTCCGATTTCCATTTGAAATTTGCTGAACTTGTAAGGGCTATTGAAAACCCATCCCATGACAAAATGCAACTCTCTACCTCAAGTACTTCCAGAGATGTAGCAATTTGAAAGAGGCCAAAAAGGGACCAATTTTGGGTCAAGTTGTCATCGCTTAAGTGCGCATAACTTTTGTTATAATACACATAGAAAGTTTGTATTGGTGTCATTTCAAAGGTCTCTTCATGTCCTTTCAAATGATGTTACTTAAGGACCTTAAGTAAAAATAAAGGTCGACGGTCAAAGGATCTGACCTTTGACCTTTAATTACAGGAAAAATTCATTTTTATTTCCTTCTAAAAATTACCATACTGTTGCCAATTCCTTCTGCATTACTGCTCAAAATTTAAACTTGGGACTGCCATGGGATCGAGAAATACAAGCAATAATGTGGCAGCAAGTGACCAAAATTCTGAAGAGAATGAAATGTACTAGAAATATCTGGATACATCCAGTTTCAGCAAAATTTAGTCAGAATAGAGCTGTCTGAACTACCAGGAGTATTCTAGAAAGTTATTGAAGTGTTCGAAGCGTCCAGAAAAAAAAAGGTGGAACGTTCTGGAAAGTTTTAGAGGTATTCCAAAATTGCAAAATTTCACCAAAAATTTTTTTGAAAGTGCACTCTCCTTATGTTATTTAGAGGCTCCCTCAGCATTGATGTCCAATTTTCAAGTTGTGATGTTATGTGCTATTTCTCCTCATTGTCCCTGATTGGGAAATGAGAGAGATGGATGAACCGCAGTGGACGATTTCCTGTTGCAACTCATTCAGCAAAGCAAAATATTCATCCAGGAAGAATCTGAGGCCAGTCTTGCCACGGATGTGCGACAAACTCCCTTCTCTTTGACTTGGAGCCAAGATATGTGATGATTGCCGGAATAAAATTTCCCGAATATCGGAATTATTAGGAACTGAGTCGAGTACATCATTATCCATGTCAAGTCAATAAGAGCCTAGTCCAAGGAACCATAGTAACGTGGTTGATAAGGTCTCCTATGAGCAAAATAGGACGCTAGAATTAATCAAAGTTTGAATTCGATTGAGAGTCTCCTATTATCATAAGCTTACACAGCGAGATATCTAGAGAAGTTGAAGATTGGGGGGTGTTCTGAAGAGGAAGTTACTCTATGTGGAATGAGATGACAGAGGTGATGATCAAAGGCTAACAGAAAATGAAATCATTACCCAATTGAAAGAAAAATTCCGAGCGTCCACAGAGAGAAGTGAGAACGTACATGTCCTGACAGTACTTCCACGAAGTTGGAGTATTCGGAAAAACCAACATGAGTTCGGCGCATCTTGACTTCCTGAAGGATTAATTTGGTTCTCTTCCTCAAAAAATCACCTACTTCTCTGATGGATCTGCTTCGTACTACAAAAATCTGAAAATTTTCCTCAACCTGTGCCATCATGAGCCAGGCTTCGGTTTTCCAAATGAGAGGCACTTCTCAGCCATGGAAAAGGAGCGTTTGACGGAGTTGGAGGGACAGTAAAGAGGTTGGCTTCAAGTGCCAGTCTCCAACAACCATGCAACCAACAGGTAATGACGCTTCACCAACTGTTCTAATTGGCAACTGGGAATATCCCAATAATTTTTTTTTTAAGTATTGCAGTTTGGAAGACTTAAGGAGAGAGGCTAAGTTCCTAGAAAAAAAAAAGATTTTTGCCATCACCCACGATTCCTGGAACACAAAAGCTTCATTCTTTCATTCCATCGAGGAAGAAAAAGCTGCCACCAAAGCGTATTACTATTATCTGTTTCAAATGTAGAGAAAGTCACTGTCCTGCGAAATGATCTTGGAACTGGAAAGCTTCAGTCGTGAATAACGGGGTGTCCTTCAACTTCGTCCAGTTTTTGTTTAAATTGCGCTTTTTTAAATGAATAGTTGTCAGCTAACTGTCACTGGTATTTTTGCTTTTAGGCAATTGTATGGGGGTTTTCATGTACTTTCTATCACTCTACTGTTTGTATCTCCTGATCCCATAGCAGTCCCAAGTTGAAATTTTGAGCAGTAATGCAGAAGGAATTGGCAATACTATGGCAATTTTTAGAAGGAAATAAAAATGACTTTTCCCTGTAATTAAAGGTCAAATGTCAGATCCTTTGGCCGTTGACCTTTATTTTTATTTAAGGTCCTTGAGTGATATATCATTTGAAAGGACACAAAGAGACCTTTAAAATGACGCCAATACCAACTTTCTATGTGTATTATAACAAAAGTTATGCGCACTTAAGCGATGACAACTTGTCCCAAAATTGGTCACTTTTTGCCACTTTCAAATTGCTATATCTCTGGAAATACTTCAGGTAGAGAGTTGCAATTTGTCATGGGATGGGTTTTCAATAGCCCTTACAAGTTCAGCAAATTTAATAGAAATTGGAGGGGGTCAGGTCAATTTTATTGTGTGTTGATTTGACATGGGATGACCCAGTGGCGTATTTTGCGGTTGCGGCGGCGACGACGGCGGCGGGGGGGGGGGCAGCCGCTCCCCCTGGCGCCCCCTTGTAGGTAATAATTTTCCCACTTGATATCGCTCGGGAGAGGTTAAGCGCCCCCGCTCTGTTTGCCCTGCCCCCCTGGCCCTTCAAGCAAATTACTCCACTGCCTTCTAGAAGGATCATGATGAAAAGTGCAGGTTCACCAAGGCCCGGACATTTAAGGTAAGGTTGCCGTGAATTCGAACTTAACAATCAAAGGGCACCAATTAAACGCCGTTTAACATACAATAAATTGCATGCACAATTGCCAAGTAAATTAGATCATGGCACCATTGGGAATAGATGGTTAAAATTGATCAAGTAACTGCAAAATTTTAAACGCATAATCAGATATTTTGCGTCGTGTCTGTTAAGCTGATCTTGCCGTTATTCAAGATAAGTTCATTGACGAGGCTCGAAGAATTCTTGAAGCTTGCGGTTCCAAGTGGCCGCTTGGTAGTTCCAAATATCCACCTACAGAAAGAATAGGAAAGGAGAGAGAAGGCAACTCTGGGGGAGTCCAAAACGTATCGAGTACGAGTCCGAACTCTTCACACTCACTTCAACGCAACTCCTGTAATCGCTGGATAAAGATTGAATGGCCGTAGTGACCATAGATCCTATACTCTCGCTGTATTCCCCACAGCTTCCCGCGAAGCATACTATGTATCAATACTCCTTTTTGAAATCCACAAAGCACATGTAAACCGCTTAGGCATGCTCCCTCTCCAGTGCCACTCAAGAATCCGGTGGAGAGTGAAGGGCTGGTCCGTGGTGCTAAAAGCATTAATTTCGTCCTGTTTCTTGGCCTCTGCTCTGCATTGCCATCGTGCCACTGAGTTTCAGCTGGCCTGAACATTTACATCATAATAGGATTAGATTCCCAGATCCACACTAATGACTATCACATATTCACAAAATAATGTAATAAATAAAAGACAAAATTTCCAGTTGAAAACGGGGAGACGATGTCGAGCAAGCATACCCACAGAAATGACGCATGGGCATGCAGAATGGGGCATTATCGATCGTGCTCCCGAATAAATGGCTGTGTCTTATTATTAGTGGGCAGAATAAAATAGGAATAAGAAATCCGTCTCTTTTTGTTGCACTTAGAACAAATAATTTCGACCCATTCATGCACATTCCACCACATGACAATGGGACCTTGGAAGATTCGAGAAAAGATTGATAGTTGCCTTCTGGGTGCATTGGATACAAATTAATAGAAAGTGGAGACCCAAGTACTGTAATACGTAGGGCGGTGGACCACCACCCATGTGGAAGACTACATGCCCCATGCCAGGCTTGTTGCCACTTTCCTGCCTTCTGGGTCGCCAGGGGGCCGACACATTCATTAGATGCAGTATCCTTCAGGTGACCCGCCGGCTGATCTGGTATTCCAGCTGCCACATTGTCGCCTCCGCTAGGAAATCGCCACGATAGCGCTTTGACCGCCTCCGTACTATACTGGCGCCCAAAAGAAACGTTACAAGGTAATGTAGGGCACTCCCGCTATTGTAGGAGCTGTGATAGCATTATATCTGTCCTTTGCTGAACACATCAACACCACTTGAACATTATTAGCATTTGCTCGCTCACCTTTGAGCACTGTGCACGTGCCACGTCAAGAAAATGCTTAATTATGTTTTCTCCATGCCGTATGTAAAGTTCAGATTTCCATTGGCAAAAAAATGGGCTGATTCCTTTGTACATGTCATACCGTCTCCGAAAAAGATCTGAGATATGCCAAAGCTAACGCAGCAACAAAAGGACGGGGCGATGAAAATGCTCCAAGAGGGTGTAGCGAAACAGGAAGTCGCGCGGCGATTCGGATGGGCTCGCGTGTCCTATACCTAAGGTGACCAGACGTCCCGATTTAGGCGGGACAGTCCCACTTTCGGACCACATGTCCCGGTGTCCCCCGATGAAGTAAGCGGGACGCCCAAATATCTCGCTTTTGGAAAATGTCGAAGACAGAATGACATGACGGTCGAATTGCAAGTTTCAAAGCTTCTCCTAAACAATATCGCATCGAGCTAAACCTATTGAATATCATGATTATGACCTCGAGTCTTTTTTTTTATTATCTAAGACAACTGCGTAGACATAAGTAGGCAATGCGAATTCGGATTACCGAAGAGCAAAGGAGCCTAAAAACATGCTAACCCTTGCTGGCAGGCACTTGCTCGTTCACACTGCAGACAGTGAGGCCGGCCTCCTTGCTCTCTCTTTTATTTTACGTGAGCAAAGTGATACCATTATAGTTGTCTGAGTCAGCGGAAGCCTCCAGGCTCTATCTTCCCATCCGTGATTCTGGACAGGAGTCAACTTTCAGAGACCGGTCTTGGATCGTTTTGCGTCAATTGAGAATGAATCTGCAATAAAGTGAAAATGTCACGGAAGTGCTTTGCACATGTGACGCTGCTGAAATTTTTTCGGAATACGGAAGGACCACGATTGTCGATGAAAGTCATGAATAACGTACAGGTTAATGAATTTCCAGTTGCATGTCTGCGCTGTGAAATCTGGGCTGAATCCCGAAATTAACTCTGTTTATCTTCAGCTTTGTTTCAAATGTCGAATGCGCTTGTATTATTTACCAGCGAGTATGTTTGCTTGAAGGGCAAACAAACTCGCTATGGTTGGGCCTTCATCATCTAGTATAGTGATTAAATCATTAGTACATTTTTTCGAAATCATTACTCCCATGATTTCTTGGGTGCCTAATTTCAAATCTCTTTATGTGCCCCTTTTTGTCGGAGCGGAAAATAAGTATTGAAGTACTTCCCTCCCATAGTCTGCCCTTAGGGGACATATTTCAAAAGTAGGATTTTCTCTTTACAATTGTCAGTCCTACAAATACATTCATATTCTTATTTAAGAGGCAAGGGGAAGTACTTGTTGGGCGTCCCACTTTCGCGACACAGAAATCTGGTCACCTCACCTATACCGGGTTCAATCAGCGCTTCAAAACTAGCAGAAAAACTTGACTTTGATAATTGCTACATCTCTCAACGTCAAGTGTTCTGCTAGCTCGTTCTAGGAAGGTCCAAGAGGGTGTAACGCCTATTGCGTTACATCCTGTTGGAGAATTTTAATTGCCCGGTCCCTTTGTTGCTACGTCAGCCTTGGCATATCTCAGATGTTTTTTGGGGACGGTATGACATGCACAAAGGAATCAGCCCATTTTTTGCCTATGGAAATCTGAACTTCTACATACGGCATGGAGAAAACTTAATTAAGCATTTTCCTGACGTGGCACGTGCACAACGCTCAAAGGTGAGCGAGAAAACGCTAATAATGTTCAAGTGGTGTTGATGTGTTCAGCAAAGGACAGATATAATGCTATCACAACTCCTACTACGCGAGCAAGTCCTAAATTACATTGTAACGTTTCTTTTGGACGCTAGCATATTTTGTAATAAAAGACTGAACAGTATAACCTAACGAAATGTATTAACGTGAAGGGAAAGAGTTAGGGAATAAAAGGGAGATGAAAGTGAACAACCCGGAGAATCATGGAGGAATGGAGATATTCGGGTATGAGAGAACGAGATTTCTACCAATTCATGCCTGTCACGGTCTGAGAGCGAGAGCTTTCTCTCCTTTCACTGGTTGATTAGATGGCGGCGCGCTGGAGCCCATGTGGCCAGTTGCCACGATGGCAGGAGGCGTGAATAATCACGCCCTACGCGTCCTCATCCTTTGCGTACTGTGGTACATTGTCAGCTCCAGCAACAATGTGATCGGAAAAACCCTTCTCATGAGATTCAGTTACCCAATGACTGTCACCATGGTGCAATTAGTGTCCATCACCGTGTATTCCGGACCCCTTTTCAAGTTGTGGGGGGTTAGGACGCGTATGGAATACGGTAGTAAATATTGGTGGAGAGTGATCATTCCACTCGCCTTCGGCAAATTTGTTGCATCCGTCTCCGCACACGTCAGCTTATGGAAGGTTTCGGTTTCTTATTCTCATACAGGTGAGGAATTCTGCTGGTCTGCCTGTGTCATAAGCATCAGACCTAATCCTGAGGCTTTGTTGGCCAAGGCTTGACTTATTCTTTAGATATTATGAAGGGATCCAATTAGGATGGCTTAAAGATATTGATATAATGTATTTTGTCCAGATTGGAAAAACTTTTGATGATAAAATAAATGCATTCATCCTGTACATTATCTAGAAGGAATCCTTAATGAGAGATTTGGCAAATCTGTATCATGCCAAAATGTAAAAAATTTGTAGATTAGCTCTGGAGAAATACTGCAATATCCAGAAAAGGTGGCAGCAGGTTGTAAGGTAGCTGGTTTTTGGTTAGAGATGAATTTTTTTTAAAGATTCTACAATGGGTAGGGGATCTTACCATGGGGGAAAGAGCATTCCAATCAGCAATCATATGGGAGAATAAACTGCTTAAATTATACAAATCCTAGCATGAATGTATGCAGAGACCAGCTCTGCATGCCATTTCTTGCTCAGTTATTTTTAGTCAACCATATCTGAGCATCAAGTAACAGTGTGCTGTGAATGATTTTGTAGAATGTAATGAACTTGGCATTCTTAAGACTATTAACCAGGATTTGCTGATCCAATTTCTTGCACAAGAGCACTAGAGTGAGTTTCCCAATTGTTGCCCATTTCCAAAGGGTCTCACACTTCAGCAGCTTATTCCAAGATGGGTCAATCCAGAGACACATGGTGTTGTCCTGGCTCCCTTGGGAGTGTTTCTAAGGTTGCGTTTAAGCAAACACAGAACTCTATTGGCTTTGGCCACAATGGTGTTAATATGCTCTTCCCAATTCAGAAATTTATATAGAAATGTCCTTGTTTATTAAGATCTTGTTGGAGGGCTTCATGGTTTAGTCAACTTTAGTGGGAATCCAATGATAGATGATGCAATCATCAGCAATCAGGTAGATTTCAGAGCCTATTGTTTTAATGATATCATTGATGAATAATGTAAATAGTTGTGACCCCAGAACTGACCCTTGTGGACCCCCTGACTTTACTGGTACCCATTTGGAGATGATCCCATTACTGGGATTTGTGGAATTAGGAAGCCCATAGTGTGGTTTGATATTAAAAAATATGAGCCCAACAAATCTCATTGTCAAAGATTTACTAATGTATATATATATATTCAATATTGTCAAGAATGGACAGGGACTGAACACCATGATAGTCATTTCTGAGCTCTGAAATATAGGTTGTTTGGCTAGGCCTACTTGAAGTCACTGGTGATCAAGGTGTATATGGTATATATTTTAAGAAATGAACACCATGTCATGCATATACTTATTGTACTACAAACGTGGAAGATGTCGTTACCTGCAGTCAATAGAAGTGTTCCGTGGGGGGGCTTATGAATTTAATCTGAAAGTGTACAATGTACACGTGAATGTAACATTAGCCAAGAAAAATTTCATTTTGGAGTATATGTTAATAAGGAGTCTATGTTAAACTCAGGTGAGCTTCATGTTGGGTTCATAATGAGGTAACCAAAAAATGAAACTACTGCAAAGGTATTCCTGCTGATCATGTTATCAGTGGACTGAATGCACCTCTCATATATGACTGGTTTTACATATATGCATGTGTCTGGCCTTCCCTTGAATAAGCATCAAGAAAGTCGTGTCCTAGTCAGATAACAGAGTCATGATGACCTCAGCCCTTCAGTGCCCTTCTGTGACATGCAAAGTGCTGAGTCAAACAACTGTTTTCCTGTCTGGGGAAGGATCACTTCAATTTTTAGTGTAGATAGGATGGTATGAAACGGAAGTCATTGATGTGCAGCACTATGGGTATTACCAGAGAACCTTGCAAAATCAATATGCAACGTGTCATTTTGCAAAGAGCTCTCACTTATAAGTTGCTAAAGGTAAGTAAGACATCAAGGAATCTCATTAAGGAGTAATTCTGTATATCTGATACATTGGTAGTGTTTTAACTCAGACCCATTCATATTTTGCCAAGCAGGTACATCATGCTGATGGTGCTTCCTCAACTGATGTCAAATTACGACTTCTTGAAACATTAAACAAATCTGAGCCACCAGAAATGGGTGTGGCTTGGTTTCCTGTCTCAAAACTCTTCTATAGATTCAAAGGAGGAGAGCTTGACTGGAAATATGTACTTGGTTTAGTTTCACTTTGCATTCTATGGGTTGCCATCAGTACAGCCATGAATGTCATAAACAAGGTTGTTCTCATGCGTCTCCCATATCCAGTGACAGTGGCTGGTGTCCAACTACTTTCAATAGTTGTTTTCAATTTTTCATTTGTCACATCCTGTAACCTTTCAAGTGACAAGGAACAATATATTTCATGGAAGTACCATTGCATGTTTATCATTCCTCTTGCCTTTGGGAAGTTTGTGACTTCAGTTGCTTCACATTTTGGATTGTGGAAAATCTCACTTTCATATATGCAAACAGGTGGGTGATGTGGAAAAATGTGACTTGCATCGCTTTTGTAAGTGTTGTGGTATTAGTATCTATTGCTTATAAACCTCTCTGTTTGCTACTTGAAATTATCTGGGAAGAGACCTAAAAATAAATAAAATGTTCAATATAGAACTTTCCAATAGGCCTTTTTGATTTTGCAATCACCTCACCTCACTAAAGATGCATGGCATTCTTAGTGAGTTGAGGTTACCATAGGATCCTCTGAGGCTAGAATTATGTAAGTTCAAGCTGCCTGTTTCAAGTAAAACTTAGGTGAAATATTTGCTGGAAATATTCATCATATTGAAAATTTGAAATTTAAAATTCTAAAAGCAGGAACTAGGAAGTAGTGGGATCAGGAATCAACATCTTTGTATTTACTCCCCTCAAGCATGAGCCAAAAGAGAAGTCAATTTCTTATCATGCGAACATTGCCAACAGGCATCACTTATGATGGATTGTTTCTTTATACTCCAGGTCAAGTTGTAAAGTTGATGATTTGCATTTGCATGTTGGTTGCTCATCAGGGTAAATGAAAAAGGAACATGAAGGTTTACAGGTTTTGATGATTTAAAGTTTTCACTGTATATAGGGTGATTCAAAATAAGTGCACTATTGTTTTTAAATGAGAGAAAGATTGCTGCCAATATGCAACTAACAATAAGTTAGGTGAGCAATTGGCCTTAGGATGAGGATTAGGTTTTTGTCAATATTCCTGTCTGAGCTATGCAATAATCCCTTCTCCTATTTGGCATGGGGATATAAATGTAGCATCTAGTTGTCTGTGAGGAATTACCTCATGGCCATGAACAATTTTTTTCTTCAGTAATATTTCTTCATTGCATCTATAACATAAAGTCCCTCCCAGCCATTTGAATTTTGTGCTGCAGGAAATGCCATTTGGCTTTAAGGAAGATGACCATCTGCACTTGATACTGTAAAAAAAAAAGAAGGTAGCTCCAGGTTAAATTAGAAGAGACAAATTTAAGATGAAGTTAAGGTACCCAAAACATCCATCCTAACTGTTATGTAGGTAACAAAGCATGTTTTGCCTTAGTTTGCTTCACTCCTTGCAAAAGGAGAAAATTAGTCTGTAATATGCAATATATCTTCTATTAAGTGCTTACAAAGTAAAGTTTCTGTACTTGACTCTTAGCTGATTTTTCCCAGTTAAATCAGGTGTTAACCCCTTGAACACACATGATGCACCCATATGCATCATGGAGGAATCATGCAACCGATACACATGACACTCACTGGTTGCTCATGGGAGGAAACAGTCTCATGAGAGGAAGCAAAGTCAGTAGTAATAGCATTCAAGTAGAGAACTTTAGCAAAAACAAAATATTATTTTATTTAATGCAAAATTCTGCCATATGATGGCAGGTAATTGTGCAATACCTGGTATGTTCAAGGGGTTAAAGGGGATGTTCAGATATGCCCATACTGCAAATGTTGGTATGAATCATTATTCATGTCTTTTTTTCAGTCAAGGCATCTATGCCTCTCTTCACTGTGATTCTCACCAGAGTCCTGTTTGGAGAAATTCAACCCAGATCTGTAAGTTCTTTCATAAATCTTGGTGTTCACTATGATTGTTATCCCTAGAATTGAACTTAAATTTTGCCATGTGGCATTTTGCCTCAAAACCCATACTATGCTCTCTTTTTGTAGGTGTACTTATCTCTGGCTCCTATAATCTTTGGTGTTGTGATTGCCACTGTCACAGAGATATCTTTTGACACGGTGGGTCTCATCAGTGCCATCATTGCAACTATTGGCTTCTCTCTTCAGAACATATTTTCAAAAAAGGTGATTTTTTTTGCTTATTAGCCTTTCTGGCTTACACTCATGAAAAGCTTTAGGTATGAGGAGTAGTCAATAAGTTTTGAGAATGAATATTACTACCCTCCAAAAGTCTTGCAACACTTTTTCATGGGCAAAATTCTTAGCACCTACAGTATCATTGGTGAAAATTTTTATATCCTCAGCTTAATCTTAAACCTTTGGAAAGTGCTCACTCATGTCATGATTTGTGTCGTCGTTTGTCTGAAATTTTACTCAGAATCTGTCTGGTCTGGTTTTTCAGTGCAGAATTATTAAAATCCACCCCTAACTGATTATTGGAACGTCTACATCTCCTCTTGCATGCCATGTGAGAAGCATGTTTTCTCTATGCATCACAAGGAAAAGACTCCTGTCACAGTCCTCCACAACCCTTGGCAGTTTTTTCATGCTACAAAGTTTTGCTACCTGTGGCATCAAAAGAGGAAAAAAAAGTTATTTGGATAACTTATTCTCATAGCTGTACAAAGCAACCTTTACCATCAGGGTTTCAGCTACCGTATCTCCAAAATTTTCATGAATGCAATCTGGTTTGGAATTACCACTTGGAAAAATGGCAGAAACATCACCCTGTCTCCATTGCTATTCCTGGCAAGCTTGAGGAGTAAGCACGGCATCTTAGAACACTGGAGAGTCGTTTCCCTTCATTTTGAAACTGCCTGGCCATTTTGGCCATTTCTCCCCATCTTGGCATCAATTTCTTAGCTGTGAGTATGACTCTTGATCATTACCTGCAAACTGAGTAGTAACCGAGAGTAGATACTATAATTTTGTATTATGAAAAAACTGGCAAGGGTTGTGGAGGACACTGACAGGAGTCTTTTCCTTAAGGTGCATAGAAAAAATGTGCTTTGCGCATGGTGTGCAAGAGGAGAAGCAGGCTTTCCAACAATCATTTGGAGACAGATTTTAATAGTTCCACACTGAAAAACCAAACCAGATGGATTCTGAGTCAAATTTTGGAACAAATGATGACGCAAATCATGACATGAGTGGGTGCTTTCCAAAGGTAACAGATTAAAGTTGTTGTCTGAGAGTATAAAAATGTTCTTGATGATGCTATAGGTGCTGAGAATTTTGCTCATGAAAAAGTGTTTTGGAGGGCAGTATACTAAGAACATTCAAAGTTTGGTTTATTTTAAAGCCACATCTAGTTGTGCTAATAATATATTCTTACCTTCTAATCATGTGTCATTATATTAGTTTTGTTTCAGATTTCACACATGAGGAATATTGAGAAAACTTAGCATTGCAGTGTCACAATTTTTGTTCCTTAGGAGGCAATAGCATAAACTAAATTTACAAACTCCTGGTGACTATCTGTGGGCATTTCCTTGTTACTCCTCAGTGGCAAGATCATTACCCTGATCTTCTCTTTGCAGTAAATAGCAGTAAATCACCTATGGTTCCTGACTTTTTGGACACCTTGTAGTTATAAGTTTCTGATTCTCTTCAATCCTAATGCAGCAAACTTTCATTCTAATGACTGGAGATGAAACTTGGATTCACCACTGCCTTCCAGTAACCAAGTTTGAGTTCATTAAACTAGGGCTTTCCCTTCCAAACAAATTCCACACATTGCCATCAGCTGGTCACATTTTTTAAATATTCAAAGTGACTTTGATAATTGGCAACATGCTTCACAAAACCATGGGGGCACAAAAGGGCCCCCAACCTCCAGATGCTAAATTCCTGACTACACCATTATTATAATGTCACCACCCTATTCTGATTGGCCTTAACTTTTCAAGGGGTGGATGGGTGCAGTGGATATATGACAGAGAGGTTTGTGAGTCTAAGAGGCTTTTTTCACATCCACAAGATGCTGTATGTCGATAGAGGGCACTGTTGTTGGAGGGCCTCCTATCTTCGTGCTATGCCACTTTTTAGGAAGGAAAAACAAACCTTATAGGTGGTTTACAGCCATTGAACCTTACATGAACTTCTCTGCCAAATATCAGTTCATCTGAGAGCCCTTTCAAAAGATTTTGTCTTTAATTTAAAGCCAATTTAAAATATATGAATTTAGTCAAAAATTAGTTTAGAGCCAAAACTGGGCAAACTATTCTAATTGAATTTTGAGATGATGGAGCATAGACCATTACTGCACTTGAAGCATAATGATCCGTCTGTAAACTTTGTAATGGGACAATGCATAGCTCAAAGAATTGTTCAGAGAAAAAACCAGACGATCATCTCAACACCTTTTATAAGCCCATTATCAAGAATTTATGAATCTATCATTTTTCTCGAATATTCGAGGCTTACTTTCTCCCATAGAAAACAGGGGGATATTTTTAAAATCACCCTTTGCATTATTTTAGCAATAATTGATTTTTGATATAACAATTCAAAGTGCCACTTTTTGTCTCCTCGCCCAGTTTGTGCATACCTCAAACATGAAGATTTTTGCCTTCAGTGTCCCCGTCATCTAGCTTCTTCAGCAGGTTATTTGCACCAGGGCTGTACCGAACCTTAGATCGGAAATCGGACATCGGCCGATCCAGACTTTTTTTTTTATGGAATCGGCGAAACCGATCTTTGGGCCAGCCGATCTGCCGATTTCTTTTTTTGTGCGTCGAACACGCATCGCATCTTTTCTCCCTATTTCGATTTCCCGGCATTTTGTAGCAGGCCGGGGAACTCCTACAAGGAGACAGTAGTAGACACGAACTGCATTTATGAACGATTATGATGATATGATTATGAGAACGGAACTCAAAACTTGAAAGCACGTGGCCATTAGCTTGGCGCGGTCGGGAGCGCGACTTCTTCCTATTAAATGTCAGCCGACTTATGAGCACGTACGAGGAGCCGCTGCATTCCCATTGAATCACCTATGAAACCCTTGCAGTTGAACTTTTCTAAAACAAACACTGAAACCTTGAATGGGCCTGCTTCCATTAAATGTGCAGAGGCCTAACGTTAACGTTAGGCTTAGGCCTCTAAATGCATTCGCGTGTGCAGCATGATTGGCCGATGCCGAATGTATGGTTTATCCTAGCCTAAGTCTTTGTTTTCTTCTCGTTTTCCATTTGTAGTCATGTGGAATGCTGAAGCAGTACTGTCACATATATTCAAACAAATGCCCCAAACCAGATATGATATAAATCTCTTCCTTACACCTTTTGTGAAAACAGAAACTGATATAGCTAATTTTCCTGTGGTATGGAGCACTATTTGAGATTTTTGATGATTTTGGAAAAACTCATGATTTTAATATAAAAAAGGATCATTGTAGAGGTTTTTCACCGTATGTTCAATGTAGATCTGATGCACCTAGTTCAAGTTAACGCTTTCATGGGCAGTGGGAAAAGTTCTTCCCAGAAAACGTTTGATTCCAGTGCCCTGGGAGGGCTTTCTTCCCACTCTTTCACACTCACATCATCTACTGGTGACCATAATAGATCAGGAAAGGTTCCCACCACAAATATGAAAATTTATGTTTGGGGGAGAAAAAACTGGAATTTTGCAAAATGAAAGTCCATAAGTGGGAAAAGAAAATGTACTGAAAATTTTCATTTGTCATTTAGGAAAAAATTTGCCCATGAAATGGTTAATGTCATCTTGATTATACTAACTCTGCAAAAAAGACCTATCCCATAGACATGTACAATGATTGGTATCAGTATCAGTAATCTTTTAAGAATAGATATTGGGAATCTGCCAAATTCTTGTATCAGTACAGCCCTAATTTGCACCTTTTTGCTGATAATCACCTGTGATCAGATCTAAAGGGCAAGAGAAGAGTCAGATCCCTTGAGAAATGGTGAAGGAACTCAATAAGAGTAAGAGGAAACGTCTTTGGGACTTGAATCTGTGCAGAAAATTGAGCGTCAGTTATAAGCCTAAACCTATTTCATTACCTCATGTTTTGGTGCCATTTGACTTCTTTTTTAGAGTGCTTTCAATAGCTAAAGATTGGTCAAAGTATGAAATTATCTTTTGGGTAATGTCCTTTGTGAGACTTGCACTTACATTCTCATCAAGTCTTGGACTTTTTCTAAGCAAGTCATTGGTCTAGTCAAGTCTTAGTCTTTTTCTAAGTCAATCACTCAGCACTCAACCTGGCATTTGAATGAGAATACTAACTAAGCTCTTCACTAATAGGGAAATAGCACTTAAGGAAATTTGTATGGTCCCAATACAAAAATGAATATGGTCCCAAGACAAAATTTCAAGCCATTATCTCCAGTAGTTTTCTCTTATGTAACAAAGGGTTAAAGTTAATCAGAAAAACTGCATTGAATGTAAAGAACTCATTTACTTGGGTACATTATCCTAAGCATTGGTATGTATCACTTCATATAAGCAGCTACTGTTTTTGCTAACATTGTTAAAATAAGACACTTGTGTTGCTCACTTTTGATTGCACTCTCAATTGCCATTAACCCCTTGACCTTTGAGTTTTTATGTGGAACTTAAATACCCAGATGACAAGTTCTTCTGAATTGCTGAACTTGTTGAGATCCAACAGAGAAAAAAAGAAAAAATAAATCCAGGATTTCTAGGCATTGAAAAATTATATTTTTGTTTTATTTAAATGGTACTGGACATCATTTGCAGTCTCTTTTCGTGTTAGAAATTTCTCTGTGGCTACCATACATCGAACCCAAGAATTCTCAGGTACAACAGCCAAGGAGTAAATGATGTGGCCCATCTTGGCCCATGGTTTCTTCTGGAATTCAGGAGGAAAGACATGCAAATGGCACAATTTTATATTGATTTCAAATATTTTGACCAACACTGTACAGCATGTGTAGTATGATATTTGGATATTTAAAAAAATTTTATGAGGGCGACTTGATGTTGGTAAGGTTGTGTGAAATGCCTCAAGAAGACTCAAAGGTTTGGGTGATGTGGAATATTGGGAAACTATGCATTTTGGTATTAGATAATGAGAAATGCATGGTTCTGGTGTAGGTGCTGCTGGACACTGGGATTCACCATCTGAGACTCCTTCAACTCTTGGGACAACTTGCCCTCCTCATGTTTCTCCCATTGTGGCTGTTGTCTGACTGTCGAACCATCCTCTCTGACTCTTCCATTGTAAGAATTCCTACTTTTGAAAGCTATAATTAAGTGCCTCAAGGTATCCCTTTCATTTCTGCTTTAACATTCCAGTTTGAGGGAAATTTTCAAGAGACAATCTTGCTTCTCTTCATGGACGGGTTTCTCAACTGGCTACAGAACATCATTGCCTTCAGTGTGTTGTCCTTGGTCACCCCACTTTCTTATGCAGTTGCCAATGCATCAAAGCGTATCTGCATCATCTCCATATCTTTGTTGACCCTTCGAAATCCTGTGACACCCCTGAATATCTTTGGAATGATGCTTGCTATCATCGGTGTCTTCCTCTACAATAAGGTACAGGTGTTTGAATTTTCTTGGTCAGATGTGAGTAACAGATCATCATAAATTGATGTTTACTGAATGTCTCATCATCACAGGCTAAATATGATGCTCACAGACAAGCCAAGGCCAAACCAATACTCCCAGTGATTAAGGGCCCATCAGAGGCATCCAAGAGCCTCCTGTTCTCTGATGTTGCAGATACTTTGCCAAGGAATTCATATCATCTCTCATTACCACCAGAGGGGAACGTGAGTCCTCCAATGAGTAATGGGATGACCCGTAACCCATACTCTTCTGTCTCCCTTAACTCTGAGTGGCTCTGATGCTGATTGTCAAGGTTTAGAGTTATTAGACTGCTGTTGGAGTTTCTGACTAGGATACCCTAATTGACTCCAGCTCCATTGTTTTTCATGAATTACCAAATTACCTGTGATTTGAAAATTTATCTAGAACAAGTTCCCTACAAATATAGAAAGACAACATCCTAGACATGATAGTATAAGTATTTTTTATTATTTTATCTTGTTTTTCTCATTTCTTGACATGTTCTGTGAAACCTTTTGGTGAATGGTTTTATTTTAGTTATTTTTCAGAAACCATCATTATGTGTTAGGGGCTATCTTAATCTGCTGTGAAATGGCTAAGAGCTGCCGTAATTATTTTTTTTGAAGCTGTGTCTGTCCATGGCCATGGCACAGAGTTGCATGATTCATCAACTAAATCTGTTTGATGGTGTTTCTTTTGAATCTCATGGAACCAGGGACCTTGGTGTGAAATATTAAAAAAATATGATGTTTCAAAAGGTGATTGCTTTGGTAAAATTTGAAGACTTAGTTTTCTGTATGTGCTTCCCTTGGTTTTCACTATGTGTGCTTGATCATCAGAATGATAATTCTATTGTGCATGAAAAGATAATGGTGGAAATAGGATGATATTTCTGATGACCAACAACTAGCCTCCCCCACCTAATGACAAATGTTTTCTCTGTATAATGTGGAACCATCTGTGCTCATCCAGTCCCCTGAAATGTTCATGTTCATTTAAAATCTGATGATGGTGACGTGAAGTGTTTGATCCTTATTCCACGCTGATTAGTAATTCATTGCAAGAAAAAGACCAAGGTTATGATTGTGATGTTTCCAGTATTTCTTGATCTTTTCAACTATTAATATTCTCTTTGACAGATATTGAGTTTATCTATCTTAGGATAATACTGCAAAGATATTTTAATGGTTATGGGCCAATACTAATTAACAAAATTTTATAAATTGGCCAAGTATGATATATGAGCACCTGGTAAACTAAAGGATGGGTCCAGATTCAGGCTAGGTGCAAATTGTGCAGAAAAATGGTAGCAGTGTTTCAACATATGTCTGAAATTACTTACGCCCTATCTCTACCACCTTTTTTTTTGTTTCCCCACTAGTTCTTTTACATGGGGACTGTTAAATTGGCAGAGGGGTAGTTAAAAAATATGACATGTAATGAAAGCAGATGCTACAAATAATCTCTTGTGCTATACTTGTGCTCACTCAAACTTATTTGGAGGGTATTGAGTGCAGGAGCCTTCTGAGAAATAATTCACACGAATTTTTCATCTGAGATTTGTGAAGGGAACAGATGATTCTGTTTAAAATATCCTTTCAAGGTTCCTACCCAGGCAGCATGAAGCAGAGTGTAAAATACATCTGCTTTTGTCTCTCCCTATTTTAAAAGTCAGCTTCTTCATGATATTTTATGTCCTAGAAGACTGAGGGGGTTGGGAAAATATCTTGAATTTGACAATAAGCTAGTTGAATTGAATGACAATTGAGACCATGCATAGATGGAAGGCCCGTTACTCCCTTGAAGGAAGATTGAATGTCTTAGCCTCTTTTTTTTTTTTTAGCAGGGACCCTACAGGAGTTCTCTTGGTGACACTAAACTGGTCACAATACATCAATGTCATTATTAATGTTTTTTTTCAGTCATCACATCCATCGATAGACAGAGAGGGAAAGTGTTAGAATCAAAATCTGTTGGTGTGCAATGGAAATGATTATCAGACCTCATGCTGCCCAAAAACAAAGGGAGAGAGGTATTTAAGGCACTATTGATTGCCCAAAAACAAAGGGAGAGAGGTATTTAAGGCACTATTGATTGAGGATAGGTTTTCTTGGCCCAGTAAGGGAAAACTCTAGGGTTGGCCAAAAAAAAGTGTGCCACTCAAAATTTTACTATAAAATATAGGTTGACTAGAAAATGTATGGGTATGTTGCCTAATGTGTTCTCCAACACCTTTTGAAGTGTAATGCTCCTACTGGTATCCATACTTGAGTTATGGTGAATCTTGTCAAGTTGGTCAAATTCTGAGTGAACAGACATGTGACTGCTGTTGTGGGGGATGAAGTCACATTTGCAATTGAATTCCTGAAAATTTATGCATGTGCATGAAATTTTCAATGGTGAAAGAAATAAAATTTGACAACATCCTGTTGAGTTTTCCATCATGATATGCCCTCAGGATCAGATTTTTTAAAGCAAAAATCAATTGTGGATTCATGCTTTGCCATGGCAGTTGCATGCCTGTTCACTCTGAATTTTGACCATTTTGACAAAATCTGCCATAACTCAAGAATGGGTGGCTGAAGGCATATGAAACATCAAAAACTCTTGAACATATTGGACAATATTTCATTAAATTTTCAAGCCAATTCGTTCAAAAATATGATTTTTATAGGTAATTTTTGAGTGGCCTATATTTCTTTTTGCCAACCCTGTAGTTTGAGTGGAACTGGGTTTGCAACCTGGGTATCCTTGGGCTCAGAAATTTTTGAAGCAGCTAGGAAAATGGTTTCAGTGTTATGGCATCCCCTGTGGTGACCTTCACAAAGAGATCAAGACTGATCTCATGATTGATATCACAACTCATTCAAACCCACCCTTGCAGAATTTCACTAAGCATATGCTCCCATGTGCACAGTTGGAATTCCTATTTGGATTGACAGGTAAGAAATCCTATTGACCAATTGAATGTATCATGCAAAGAAGAATGATGGTGATGTGACAACTGAAGTCATTTTGAAGTCCCTTTTTGTGGTTTTGTTTCTTATGCCCCTGTCCAATTGCAATGGCTTGGCGTGTCCATAGTATTGAGCAGCATGGACTGCAGATTATGAAGACCTCCTGATGTGCTCTCTTTCAAGGCAATTTTTGTTCTTCCCTAACCTTTACTCACTGTTCACAATTACATGTTTGCTGATAAATTGATGCACCATCAATTTATCACCACCATCATGGTTCAGGTTGATGTATCATTTCCAAAACTCCCATTGTGACAGCCCTACAGGGTGACACAAAAATTCTGTGCACTTAAAGAAACCGCTGGTGGTTCTGTGCTAACATATTCAAACATGTTGGGTTTGTTTTTTTTATATGAAGCTTAAGGTACAAAGAACTTAGTTTCATCACAGTTTGTTAATCCCCATCAGTTTCATTATGTCATTGTCCAATCAAGATCATTGGTCTACTGTCATCAGTTTGCATGAAGGTGGGAAGTCTCCCTCAGATCTTCTGACTGCTCAAGATCAATGGCTACTACCTGAACCTCATCAAATGTACAATCAAGTGGTTCCTTCAGATAACTCAACTGAGAATCATCGATCAGGTCAACTGAAGTCTGCATCAACCACATGCCAACATCAAAAGAGTCTGACCTTAACTTAGTTCAAATCCAAAGTAATCGCTGAGAAAAATGGATAAAAAAAATGAAGATGAGTCTCAAATTGCTCTGGGGAATGGTCAAGAACAAGCCTAATCTCCAGCCTTCCAAGTCTGCATTTTCTCAATTTCTCACAGAACAAATTAAGAAGACTAGGCTGCAACAATCATGGTTGCTGCTCCATCGGTTTGTGGATGGCAACCATCACTAAATCCTCTTTTCTGATGAGAAGTTCTTCACACTCAAGCAATCCTATAACTCTCAAAATGACCAAGTGTTGGCAGCAGAGTAGTCAGGCATCTTCCCAGACCTCTGTTGTATTACTCACACTCAGATGCTGGCTTCTGTGATGGTGTGGGTGGGAGCACTCTGTACCAGTCCATAAGGCCAAGACCACTCAGGCCTTTTTCAAAGAAGAATTCCATGACTTCATCACTTTGGCAGAATGGCCTCCATATAGTCCTGACCTGAACCCATTGGACCATTCTGTATGTAGCATCTTGGAGGACAAAGCCTGTGCTACTCCACATGCATTGGTCGAGTTCCCGTAATTACCCCTTCAAATGGAAGGGCTCAAAATTTCCCAAGAAACACTATGTGCTGCAGTCAATGCTTTTATAAAGACTTTGTGATAGGGTGAAAGCAAAAGGTGGTCATTTTGAATAAGTCCTCTGGTATTATATGTTGAAATAGTTGTAGTTTCCAGTAGTGTTGTCCCTGTGTGTCACCTATTTAAGAAATTTATGAAAATTGAAAAAACTGAGTGTAAAGAACTTTTGTGTCATCCTGTAGTTAGCCTAGGTTGAGGTCACCTTGCACTCATTTTCCCTCCTTCCCCCCCTCCAATCTTTCATTCAACCAAATCCTTCTGTCTATATTTAGATGTGTCTCACTATGAGAAAATTTCTCATTCATGGTTAAGAAGTATGGGATTGATTTTATTATTTTTTTAATATAAATTTTTAAAGTTGATTTGTGCCTTAGTTTTATCTAGTGTTGGAATGCATTCACAAGCAGATGAGATAAAAGATTTTCCAGGTGAGTGAAGCAAGAAAAGGGAGAGATGTGAGCTTAGTTTTTATTCAACACAGGAATCCCTCCTGTGATGGATATTTTTCATTCCATGCATCATTGCCCTGAAAGACATGAATGGTTAACACAACCATTTTATGCTTTTCTCGCATCTCTCTTTTCTCACACCGCCCACCTATAATTTCTTTCATCTTCTTGATCTGTGGATACATCATAATTCTTGATGAAATTAAGGTTCAAGTCAGAAAAAAATATTGCACTGTTTTGGTAATTATTCATTTGCCTATTTTTTTTAATGTAATCAGCTCAATTTCCTGTTTTAGTAAGGTGAAGAACTGATCACTCAGCCTAGACTAGGGAAAATTGGGGATCTAATTAGGCATGTTATCAATTGGTTAAATATTTCCTTGATATTCAGTTTTAAATTCAAAAGGAAACATCTGATGACAATGTATAATGAGCCTTGCTTCAATAATGGGCCTTTTGCTTAATGCTTTGGTTAGCTTTTTTCCGAATTGATTCTTGTAGGCCGAAAAAGACCTAGCATTAATTTACAAATTGTGTAGGATTTTGTCTATTCCTACTCCAGGATATGACTAAATACTGAGTTTGTCATTTTTTTTTAGTATTATGGCCCTTCATTAGTCCAGACTCAGTCCTTTATTATTTAATTAAATTTATTACTTTTTAGTTTCAAATTTAGCGTATGGAATAAATCATGCCTCAGTTATTGGTGTTGGCTTTCTCAGTATTGCTTTATTGGTGTATCTGATATAAAGTAGAATTCAATGTTGTTAGAATCCATTAGAGGTAGGGAAAACTGAACTTTTAGCATGTGGTTTCTCCTTTTGGTTTGGTTGTTTTTCTGTTTTCTATCTTTTCAACTTCCTGCTCAGTGATTGTTTTTCCCCTTCCAGTATCACTGCAATTCATGATGTTCTGATGAGTGTGTTGACAACAGGCACTTTGAGAGCTTCCATTGTGCTATTGGTTCATTCCTTGATGACAGCCAAGTTGCTCTGCTTAAAACTTCTGAGTCAGTTTTGTTATGAATGCATAATATATTTTGAATATCAAGAATAAATTTTTTTTTCTACACGTTCAGGTTTTTTCAGCTATGGGCCCATGAAATTATTCAGCATGTTTTTCTCTGTAATTGGGTCTTGGAGATGATGGTTTTACAATGCATTGAAATCTCATTAACTCTAATCCTGATGTGTTGAAATTCCACTTATCTTGAAGTTCAATACTTAGTCCCGGCAGAATCCCGTTGGACACCATGGGTCAGTCGCATTGCTATCCCTTCAAAGTCAAACTTCTCCAAAAGTCTGACTTGGAAAAGTCGGACTTGAGTTTCTGTTGCACTGCCTCTGGCTAATCCTAGTCTGACTTTCTCGCAGAGGATAGTAAGATTCCACGCTTTGCAATCTTGCTTTTTCAGCGAATGTGAAGTTTTTCCAGACTTTTCATGTTGCAAAAGTCGACCTCATGTTTCCGAATAAAAGGAATTTCCTGGAGTCTGAGCTGCTTCTTACGGACAGAGTCCGAAAACGGAAATAAATTCTCTTTTCAAAGTGCAACACAGCTCTAAGCAAGAACAAGAAGGGTGGTTGATATATTGTAACGGAGGAGGTAAAATGAGTAATTTTCATGAATGGCTCAATATTTTGCTGTACGTACATGAAGCAATTCCAATAACTATTATTGTCAACCCTTTTGCTGCTTTAAGCATTAAGGTGTAGCTTAGGAGCAGCAAGTAATGCTAAGCTTTTAAGAAGGAAAACACTCAGTTTTTATCTTACCCTTTTGTTTCATATTGAAATAATGCTCGATATATCACCCTTCGAATCGGTCTAAATATATACAGGGTGTCACAAAAGTTCGTGCGATTTTTTAAAGTTAATTTTTTTAACCAAAAGCATTTTACCATAATTTCGCAAACATACCATTTTATTGTATTTTTTATTGCTCATTCCACTGAGCACAAAATCTTTTAAGTAATAACCGCCTTTTTGGTTTTTTAAGAATGAAATTGAAAAGAGCCATCAAGTGTTTGCACGACTCGGGAATGCGAATTTCCAAGATTTCTCGACGACTGAATGTGCTGGATTCGACCTTCAGGAAAGCGATGAAGCGCTACGAGGAGCTCGGTACATCGTCTGATCGCCCTCGCAGTGGACGCCCTCGCACTGCGACTGACGCTGCTCATCTAAAAAAGGTCCGTCAATGGTTCGAGAGGAATCCGCGCCGTTCGCTGAGGAAGGTCAGCCAGGAGGTGGGAATTTCGCATGAGTCGGTGCGGAGGATCGTCAAGAACAACCTTGGACTACCTTGGCTTACAAGAAGCAAAAAGGCGAAACTATTGACTGAGACGATGAAGGCGACAAGACTCGAACAGTGCAAGCGGCTATTTTCGCCTTTTGCTGCTTGAGTCCAAGGTTGTTCTTGACGATCCTCCACACCGACTCATGAGAAAATCCCACCTCTTGGCCGACCTTCCTCAGCGAACGGCGCGGATTCCTGTCGAACCATTGACGGACCTTTTTCGATGAGCAGCGTCAGTCGCAGTGCGGTACATCAGATGATGTACCGAGCTCATAGCGCTTCATCGCTTTCCTGACGGTCGAATCCAGCACATTCAGTCGTCGAGAAATCTTGGAAATTCGCATTCCCGAGTCGTGCAAACACTTGATGGCTTCTCTTTTCAATTTCCTTCTTAACACGTTGATGGCCACGGAAATTCTGGCCTATTGATTTTCCCATTCGGTGAGGCGCACCGGTGCGCCTCGTGGCGGTCAACCTGTTATAAAACCAAAAAGGCGGTTATTAATTAAAAGATTTTGTACTCAGTAGAAAGGACAATAAAAATACTATAAAATTGTATGTTTGCGAAATGTTGGTAAAATGCTTTTTGCTTTAAAAATTTAACTTTAAAAAATCGCACGAACATTTGTGACGCCCTGTATTTTAGACACGGCTCTCAGGTGAATAATGTCGGTGAAGCCGAAAGGTCTGATGACAGCAAAAAAAAGGAAGTATATTGAACTTGATGGAAAACCATATTTCTCGAAGAAAAAGAAACCTCGAACGGGGGGAGGGCAATCACTCCCGAAGCATAAAATCTTGAAGGCAGTCGTGAACGTCATTGGAGAGGACATTGATCAACCAGCATATCAGTCAATTTGGAAATTCATTTTCTGTCAAGTCTATACCCTTCATAATGTTCAAAATCACTAAGCTGTTCCGAGGGATCAAACCTTTCCCGGAGTACCCTTCTTGAAGTTTCGACTTCCCTCTCAAGTCGGGCATCATGAACCATCGCCACGGCTTCTCGAGAAAACCAGGTAATAGCGTTTCAAGTCAGGCTTCATTCAGCTAAGACGCCCCAAAGGTGGCTTGAGATTAGGCAGTGTCAGTGCAACTGGCTAAAATTTTAGACAGGCTTCCAAAGTCAGACTTGGCATGAAAGTCTGGCTTAACTGAAGCAGTGCAACCGGCCCCATGTCTCGAACCACATTTTTACTCCCGATTACAATTTTCTCATGGTTAACTCGAATTCGGGGTATGAAGGGGAAAAAAACTATCCTAGTGGGACTTAAGGATTTTTTGAATAGGGTGAAAGGCAAGAAACCTGTTCAAGAGAAAGTCCTTTGTTTCTTCTGTTTTATTTTTTCTGTTTCTCCCTCCTCCCGCACAGATGCCCGTGTGGAGGATTAAACCTGAGAATTAAACCCAAAAAGTTTCTGCTATAAGAAAAAATAGAAGCACTCTCCCTGTCTATCGCTCTCACTTCTTGCCATTCCAGTCAGTTTCTTTTACGCTATTGGTGTTGGAATGAGCCCATTCAAGAGAAAACTGAAGACTACTGGTTGAAGGGCGTTATAGTATATGAATTTCGCATATGAGTATCAATGTTTCCCTTGAGATGAATAAAAATGAATTTAAAAAATGAGTAGGTCGTTACTCCTTGAAATCGGATTCTTGAGGATGGAAATATTGCTCTTAGGTTAATATCCCCTAACGTGAGTTTTTTTTATTCTTTATAGTAGAGGCAATTCCTGAAAACTGGACCTTTGGATAACTCAAAACGATTTGCCCGGTCCCTAAAAGTTTGAGCTAACGAGTTTTCACTGTAATTACATGGAAGGAAACCTAGGAGGAGTGACAAGAGGAAGGCTAAGCTCAAATTTTTGCTCTAGAGTTTAACCCTTGTGTGAATGAGAAGTAGAGAGCAGAGACTATTTCATATACAACTCAGCCATATCGATAAAGAATCAAATGGCACAGATATAGTTTTCATTGCCAACATTTGAACGTATTGATGCACAGGGTGGGTGAAAAAAAGGACAGCTTTCAACGACACACTATACTGCATTCACTGCATTTACTTTCATGTTGTTTGCGGCATTTGAAAGAGGAATGAATGAGCTTTAAAATTATTATTTATGTCTCAAATATCTTCAGCAGTTTCATCAATTCGGGTGCTCATATGAACAAGAAGCCAAAACTGCGTTGCCACGCACTTGGACGCAGATGGCATGTGACCTTGAGCCGCCGCCTGTTCATCTCCACTGCTACAATACAACGCAGTTTTTGTTTACTATTCATATCAGCTTCCGAATTCCTGAAACTGTTGAAGATATTTGAAATGTAAGTGCACCATTTTAAAGTTGAATTTAATGTTGAAATCCGTCCTTTTTTTTGGCCCAACCTGTACTTGATAACATGATGCCATGCATCACCAACGCTACGCTCCCAGATGGAGATCTGCGTGCCTTTCGCTCCTGAAATCGCTTGATCGAGAGAAGACGGTGTAGTAAAAGTGACAACGGGATTTCATCCACTTGTTGACCGAAGCCTCTCAGTTATTAAAGAGGCATCTAGAAGTGCAGCAAGATATGTCGAAGCAGTCGGATTGGGTGATAAGGCGAATTGGACGGAAGCAATTTATTTTTTATTTTTAAAGAGATCTTGGTTCCGCAAACTTCATCATCGTGACATATAGGATTTCTCTCGTTAGACAACAGCCGTACTTCCGTTTGTATCCATCTTGCATACCTCAGCTCGAAACTCAATCCGATCTACTCACTATTACCACGGCTACAAGGTTTGATGGCTCCTTGTTATCAGTAATATGATTACTGTGCACTGTGTCACAAAATTACTTACTGTCGATATAATTTCTGAAGATTTTCATGCACGCATTCATGTACTGAAAATTTTCGTGAATCTACAGGATAATTAACAATGAAGAAAATCCTTACATGCTAAGTTTCTCAATATTTAAACACAAAATGTAATCATGTCAGACTTCCAGGCAGCAAGAAGCTTAAAAATAGTTGTAAGTTACTGGAATACTAAGTCCGGTCTAAATCATTTTTACTTGCCGTGTCATGCAGTGTCATGGTCATCGAAAGTCCCCTTGTCATGCGTGAGGAGACAAAACGAGAAAGGAAATGAACATCAAGAAATAAAAACCACTTCATCATTCGGAAAATGCGGAATCGCTTCTTGAAAAAGTCCTTGCAAACGAGAAAAATTATATTAACCCATCCGCATCATCCTCGGTTAAGCTCAAGTTAGTTTGTTTTCACAGACACGCAGTTTCCCTTCCTGGCCCACAGCACCGCGTGGCTGAGCGCACAGGGGCGTGTGAGCATGTTCGACCGGCAAAAGCAATAAATATTTAATTGAACTCATGTCGCTGTAATTCATGATTTACTAATGGACTCATCTATCGAGACGTCTTTCCCCGGAGTATAGAGCACTTTGAATCCGTCCTGAAGAAGCTTGAGAATTGGCCGCACTTTCTTCAGTCGATCGTTGGAGTCAGATGTACCATTGTTGGCAAAGTCCAGGTCCTTACTGCTGGCAATCAACCTTACCCTAGACATGACTTCATTGAAGAATGGTGTCTATACACGCGTTGCGTTCCCTGAGCGACCAATAAGATTGGACAGTTAGGCTTGTATACCAGTCTCATAAGGATACACAGGGCAAGGTAGGCCCAATAGCTCATCCCTTGTCAGGGGAGTGAAGTTTGTAGGGAAACTGTCTTTGGTAAAGTGGCTAGTTTCAGTCACTATGGGATCAAAAATAGTCACTGAAGAAGCAGCAAAATATCTCTTCCTCAGTTGTTGCACCATTCATTGCTGCCTAATCGATTCCGAACTGTCCAGTGAAAGATATTACGGTTACAGGGTTCATTAGGGTGTCCTTCCATTTGAGCTTGTTAGCTTCCTTTGGAACTTTAGTCCTGGGTGGAAATGGATTCGATTCATAAAGGTCAGAGGCACATGATTCATCCGATTTATGGTCAGATTCACTGGATGATTTCGCCTCACTAATTTCTGTCTCAGTCACATCACTTAAATCCTGATCCAAATCGTTTTCAGCATCTGATTATAATTATTCATCATAATTATCACCCATCATAATCACAAAAACTCACAACCCCTCACATTTGGTAACCTGAAACTATATTAAACCAGAGACGTGATAAATTTACTCCCTAATTCCTCTCTCAACGCTCGACAGCGGCTATGACAAAAATGGCCTTCTTTCGTGGCCCCTCTCGTGTCTCCCAGACGTAGTAAGACGATGGACTTAGCAACTAAACAAGAGGAGACAGTGTACTATGCACAAATTTTTTCTTCTTCAGTATAACTTCAGCGGTTCCTAAAGTATGGTCGCTCCAAGAACACTTCGTACCAGTACAGCCTCGGTAATACGGGCCAGGCGCAGCGCGACGTACCTGTACGTCTTTTGATGTGGATGGGTTAAAATTAAGGCTTTCACGAAAGATGGATAGTTTTTTCGACCATCGCGATATATCGGCAAAAGATTTCAAAGGGAAATGTCCTTTTGGATTGAGACGAGTACAGTACAATACAGTCCGTCCGGGCAGGGAAAGGAAAAAAAGCGGCGTGACCTGCATGGGCTTGCAATTTCTTATCACAATCAAATCCTGGAAATGCTGGGACTGACTATATGAAAGACGGGAAGGGAAAAAAAAACATGGCGGATCGGAGACAGGAAGTGGGAAAGGAGGGAAGATCGAGAATATTTTTTTTTCTCTTCTGTTTCAGTCTTCGGCTCGATCTCCTCAGCTGCTGTATCGCATCAGTACACTGCCCAAGTGGACTGTTCGTATACTCCCTTGATTTCGAAACGTACATTGGTTAATTCCCTCTCTATATTCCTGTCTTTCTCTTTAGTATGCAGGCTTAACTTTCTTAGTTTTTAACTTGCCCTGGGGCATTTTATCTCCATTTCAGGTGAACTCAAATTGAATTTTTTACATGGACATTGCTTATTCTAGGGCTGTACCGATATTCAGGCAAACGCCGGTATGGCACCGTCGGCAGGTTTCCTATTTTCCGGTGCCGATGTCCAGAGACCGTGTAGAACGAAGAAAAGAAAAAAATTTTTACGTGAACGGGCTTGGCAGCTGGTTCTCAACGACAACGAGAAAAAATTAGGGCTGGCCTGATGAATGGAAGTCATCTTCGATAGTTGGAGGCATGGTAGGTTTCATTACTCCTTGCGAAGGTCACACATTCCCTCTGCACCCCCGATCACAAGCGTGAGATAATGGAAGACGGATAGAGGTCCGCGCTCTGATCGAGGCAAGAAACTATGGAAGACAAACCTCCGCTCGATCGCGGCGAGAAAAGATTGAATCCTCCGGCGCACCCCCCCCCCTCCCCCTCCCCGATGCATTGATACGCTATAGATAGTTCAGGTCGATGTATCGATGGTTTGAAAACTGCCATCGTGACAGCCCTAGTTAAAATGCTGTAAAAAAAAATTTGCGGAAGTCTTTCGAACGTGAGATTCTCAGGATTAGATTTACCCACGCCCCAATGCAACTCATTCGCGTTCCGAGATTCCCATACATTAACGTTGGGAGTCTCCTTGCACAGGGCGTTGAAATAGCTAGGGCCAGTATCGTATGATATTTCAAGGTCCGTCTTCCCCTCCAGGAAGAGCTTTGACCACTTCCGGATCGTCTCGTAAGTTGGACAGTGTTGGCTCAAAGCCATCGACATCAATTGATGGATTTCTGTCGGTGTGTTGTTGAGCAGAATATGGAACTCGATGATGACTCGAATGTCATGTTTCGAGAATGATTCTTGCACGACGGAGGCGTTCGTAGTGGCTGTATGCAACATTCGGCAGTGAGTGTAAATGTGGCTAAATTCATACAAAACTTCGCACAGTGAATACTATTAGATATATTCAGTGCTCACCGAAATTTAATAAAGATTCATCGAATGTAACTCATTTTTAAAATCAATACAGAGAACTTTTCGGACAAACCTAGTATATAGCGAATTAACGAATAACGAATTTTTTTTAACCTTTCCCTTGGAGTACGTTATATCGAGCGTCGGCTGTATTCTCTTTTGGCAATGAACAAACTTGCAAATCTACTTATGAAACGAACTCCCTTCATTCCATTAAGGAAGGAGGGAAAATATCATATGACACCGGCCCTGAATGGAGGTCAGGAGGGTATCTATGGAGATCACAAAAGATTAAGGGTCGGTTCTTGTACTCCCTTTTAGCCCTAATAGACCTTTTAGGTCCATTGCCAACATAGGACTAAAAGCCCGTTAGCAGCTAAAAGGAGTAGAAGGACCCACCCTAAGTTATCTCAATACCCTTCATGGAGATATTTGCGGCCCCCACTCGCAAACTGTTTTTTTTTTGTGTGTCTATTTTGCATGTTATAGCCTTCATCATTATTATTTATAATGGAAGATATATGTCACTATTACTTATAATGGAAAATAATTCTGTATCGTCTTTTTTATTTTTAAGGTCTTCGATTTGAACCATTGATGGGTAAAGTAAGAGCACTTGTAAAGAAGTTAGTAAATAGGGGACAGTCCCAATATCTCCCTTCCCCCGAATTTTGGAGGGACGTATCTCGAAAACCGTTGGTTGGAATCCGCTAAAAATATTCTATCGCACCTATTTCTTAATAGGGCCCAGCATGTACTGATTTTCAAGCAAATTCATGCTTATCGAGCTAGAAGTATAACTTATTTTTGGTTGAGTTGAAATGAAATGACCCCGTAGGATAATTTTTTGGCATTGAGAGCTTGCCGATCCACGACCTTCCATTCAGCCGAATTTCCCGCTTCGACGATCTCGTAATCATCCTCGATATTCCTCATGCTCCCCTTGGTCACCTGTGCGCCTCTACGAATCACATTTCTGCTTCTTCTGATCAAGGTCTTAATTTTACCTGTAAATCAGATTTAACTTGTAAAGCAGATGGAAACTTCTACTCTTCGCGAAAATAGGCTTATAAATAACCTGAAAATGCAACTTAATTCGAAATGGGCATTTGAAACTGAGCAGCTGGAAATGCTAGGATCGAAGAGGCCTTTGAGACTTCCGTGACACAGTGGCCATGGGCAAACCTATGTGTCGGCGTGTAGTCCAAGGCTCTCAGTTTCTGATCCAGGCTTCGAAGTTTCTTATGGTCCAAGGCTTTTCTTCCGATGCCATTTTTTCAATTCACTTTCTTATTCTTATTTTTTTTAAAGCACTTTATCTCATATTTGCTTAAGTAAGTGGGCTGTATTCAAGGTGATTCCTGCTTTATACCGGTGTGGTTGCAAGAAACCTAACGTTAGAGGCCACGGTGCCCTGCAAATACTCAAGTTGCACCCGGGGCCGTGCCTAAAATTAACTATGTCTACCCGTTTTCCTTAGGCTACGTGTGCAAATGACGTCTGTCTTCGTTATTTAGGTCAGTGGTTCAATGCGTATGTAAAAAGTGAAACATGGCAAGTGACGCAACTAACCCCGACAGTTTGGAGGATGATGAAGCTGAAAATTCTAGCTCGCTTTTGAACGTGCATGCTGTTCCATTCATCCCAAATGTGAATGCTCCTGAATTTGTGCCTTCTAGTGTCAACCATCAGCATCCAGTTGAGTCATCTGCTGAAACGGCAGTTGCCACTACAAATGCTGATCAGATACATCCAGGTAAGGCTTAGGCCTATTTTATTAAGGTATTAAGAGGTAGTGCACAGAAATGATGGAGAATTTTGAACTTTCAGGGAGTGGTCATCTTGGATATGGCCGAAAATTGGTATAAGGTTTCAACTTTTGTGAAATCCAAATTCTTGAAGTTCGTCAGCTGCACGTAGAACAAGTGTGATGGGGTGGGGTGAGCAGCAAATTGATCCATACATTCCAGGGACCAAATTTTACCAGAAAACTTTTACCCAAAACTTGTTCCATTTGTTTTAAGAAGGTGTTATATCCAGGAAAGTCATGGTACCATTGACTCAAGATAAAAGTTTGACACCACTTGCCATTATTTTGGACTCACTGATTATAGTCTTTGTTGGCGGGTTATGGAGAATATCCTGTAGATGCTGTGGCTCAGGATGATCTGTGGTACAGTGGTAGTTGAGGATGCTCTTATATTTAGATGCAAGATCACCTGAGGGTCCTAACAGCAGAAGTAGACAACATTTGTATTTGACACTTTAGCATCTCCCACCAGTCTTGCTGAAGTGATCACTCATGTTTATGAGGTCATATTTGTTGGTCCTTTAATCTTTAAGGACTCGCCATAAGGCCTATTGGATAGATCAATATGAATAGACATCCTTTTCTACCTGCTGCTTTATGTGCTTTACACTTTGAACCAAGCTTATTATAATTAGTGTATGAAGGAAATCCTTTCCTTTTTTTTGACAGGTTTTCCTGTTGCCTTAAACCCTTCACTACCATTGATGACAAAAATTAATTGTGATGGTGAATATTTAGCTCTGCCTTTGACAATACCTTGTCATGTATAAACAACTGCAGAAAGTTAGCCATGTAAGCAGTAGTGTATTAACTAGCTGTTGCTTTGAAAATAGGAAAGACTTATTAATTTTCTATTATATTACTGATATGTAAAAGTCAATGTGTTTCAAAGTTGGAATTTGTGTGGAAAAATTTGGTAGCATAGGGGTTAAGAAGTAACACTTCAACCAAACCCCTCTCCCATTTTTATCCTCTGCCCACTGCTTAAGCAAAAGTTGTCATATCCTTTTAAGTATATCACTTGCTGCTAATCATTCTTCTTGGTGGTCCCAACAAGATAAGGTAAAGATATGATTTATGTTATTGAAATTTATTAACTATTTCTGATTGTTTTCTGAGTAGAGAAAGAAGTACCCCTCCAGGAAACCAAACCACCTGACAAGCAAGATGAGGGAGGTGGGGAGCCAGCAGACTCTTGGGAAGATAAAGTTAATGATGAATCTGAGGAAGACTATGATGAGGGTGGGGATGAAGATGAAGATGAGGATGAAGACATTAGTGAAGGGGATGTGGTCACTGTCAAACCCAAGAAAGTCAAGAAACCTCCAAAGAAAGAGACTGCAAGCAAGAAGGAGCATGTGAATGTGGTATTCATTGGCCATGTTGGTATGTTACCAAATTCATGCTACATTTTTCTATTCCACATAAAAGGGGGTAAAAAATAACTAACCTAAATTTGTGCTTTCTATTGACTGTAATTCTTGGCCAAAAGAATGTTTATATTCATTATGAGGTACAGGAATACAAGGAATTAAAACCCATGCAGTAGTCCATGTATACTAATCATATGCAAAAAATGATCCCCTGTAAATGGTCCAAGGCATGGTATATGTTCAAATGTCTCAAGGGGAATGGCAGAAATGCATTGTGTAATGTTATTGTGCAAGTCTTGAAGGGTCTGGGATTTGTCTTGGTACACCGTTGCCTTCAATGCACCCCACAGTTCTGGGGAAAGTTCTGGACTCTGAGAAGGCCAAGGAATATCTTCATGCTGGGAGATATGTTTTGGGAACAACTGCATCTGTTACTGTAGCTTGTGTAACTGATCCAGATTTGAAGAGTTCCACAACTAATGCACAGTCTTTATATATCCACTGATTCATATTACCAGAATCTCCATCTGTTATAGAATTTGAAACAAGAAACATGTTAATACATCTGTTTATCCATATTAATGTAATAATGTCAGTTACTTTTGGTCCACCCTATTTTTCTAAGAGTGGGTAAGAATTCCCCTTCATGTGTTTTCCCCTACCTGCAAGGGTGCAGTTTTGAAATCACATTTCAAGGTGATTTTCATATCCCCACTAACCAACCATTTTGATGATATGTGATGTTGCTGATACATTAATGGTTTCATACATTAATGGTTTCAATGCCATCAAGCTGGGACAAGCTACATTTTTCAGTTTTATAAAGTAGAGTGAATATATATTCCTGTTGAATTCTCTCAATATCTCTTGTTTGTCAGTCAATAAATGTGTGTTCTTTTATGCTTCACCTAATGCTGTTACATTTGATAAGACTTGCATTTGTAACTTATTAGATCTCACTAAACCTTGTGTTGAAAATGCAAAATAAGTATGCCCATTCAGTGTCCCATCTTGGAAATGTCATCTGACAATTTTGAACTTCTTTGAGGTAAAACAAAAAAGATAACTGTAATATCTTTTTAAAATCTCTTTCAGATGCTGGCAAGTCAACAATTGGAGGGCAAATCATGTATTTGACTGGGATGGTTGACAAGCGAACACTGGAAAAGTATGAGAGGGAGGCCCGTGAAAAGAATCGAGAGTCATGGTATCTGTCATGGGCTCTTGACACGAACTTGGAGGGTGAGCTCCCTGAATTTTGTCTCTGGAAAACTATATCACAAATGAGCCAATTTGACATGCAGCATTTCTGCAGAGCGTGAGAAAGGGAAAACTGTTGAAGTTGGCCGTGCCTATTTTGAGACAGACAAAAAGCATTTCACAATTCTTGATGCCCCTGGTCACAAGAGCTTTGTTCCAAACATGATTGGTGGTGCCGCTCAAGCAGATCTGGCTGTTCTGGTGAGTGCTGATCTTGCTTATGGAAATTGGAAAGCACCATCTAATGTACTGGTTGTTGCTGATTGAATTTACTAATGTCACTTTGATTTATGTGTGTGTACATTGAAATATGTAGGTAATCTCAGCAAGGAAAGGAGAGTTTGAAACTGGATTTGAAAAAGGTGGTCAGACTCGAGAACATGCCATGTTGGCCAAGACAGCTGGGGTGAGACATTTGGTCATCCTTGTGAACAAGATGGATGATCAGACTGTTGAATGGTCTGAAGAAAGGTAGTAGTGAATTTGCAATTTTTGTTGTTTTATTTTTTTTTTTACTACAGAATCCCATTTTAGTTGCTGCCTTGCCTGATCTTTCAGATTCAATGAATGCAAGGAGAAGCTTATCCCATATCTGAAAAAATGTGGATTCAATCCCAAGACTGATATGGGATTCATCCCATGTTCAGGACTTACTGGGGCCTTCCTCAAAGAACCTCCAGATGAGAGCATCTGCTCCTGGTTTAGGTGAGGAAAAGGAATCACCATTTTTCCTTTCATTGGAAAAAGTTGACTTAAATGAAAATTGTCTCCTTTCTGTAGAGGGCCCTGCTTCATCCCTTATATTGAAAGCCTGCCTTCACTCACTAGAAATGTGGATGGGCCATTTCTGCTTCCTGTGGTAGACAAATTTAAGGAGATGGGCACAATTGTACTTGGAAAGGTCGAGAGTGGCTCTTGCACCAAGGGACAAAGCCTTCTTCTCATGCCTAATCGAGTGAGTATTGCCTATGTATAACATTGTCCAAGTTGTAGCAGTGCTCTTATTCTGGGTTTGGGATTCAGCATTTGTGCAATGAGTCAGAAGACCTGCCCACCTTTTGAACGTTGATAACTTGAATGCCAGATTGGATTGAGGTCTAGATGAAGACCATTCACGACAAGAATGTCATCAATCCAGTGATACAATTTTTTATAATTTTAATCATCTTTTTTTCCTGAGCCTTGAAGTAATTTCCCTTTTTGGGTATTGTAATTTTTATTAACCCTTTGGCTGTTTGCCCAAGTACATACTCGGGCTTGTGTAGTGGTAGCATGGGTATGTTCTCGGGCTCAGAACATTCAATGTTTCTAGGTTATTTCACAGCTATTCATGCATGTATCTGCTATCTTCAATAATTATCATGATCTGACATTTTATTACATAAACTATTATTTTTAGACAAGCAGGACCAACTTTTATGTGAAAACGTATCAGCCATCCCCCCTGAATGTGCTTACACACTAGGGCAACATGAGGAACTTGAGAAAAACAACTGAGGAACAATTGGCCTTCCATAAGTGGGTAGCAGATGTTCAGCTTTGTTCCAATGGGCTAGAACACAACAGCTACTGCTTGAAAATTCCTTTTAGGAAAATTTGAGATTCATGAGAACCTTGAAGGGAGATGATGCATTGGTAAAGGACTTGCTTAACAGTTTAATATTAGCTTAGGAATGCCTGCATGATTGGAAGCATATCAACAATGTCATAAAATCTCAGACATTTACTTGTCAGCTGTCACAAGGACAATTTTGTATTTAGCTATAGATATTGCAAGAAAACTGAGGAAGAATGGCCATGTAAGTTTGTTTTTGAAAAGCTTTGGGCTTTTTTAACATGCACTTTTTCTGTGGTTCACAGAAATTTCATGAAATTTTGTTGTGGGTGACACCATATATCTCAGTATTTTTTACTATGGATCTTACTGATGGTATTGGAGGGTGATGTTTTTGTGTTGACTCCTTTTGACCAGACATCAGTGATAGTGGATCAGCTGTGGTCTGATGATGATGAAGTCACCCAGGTATCCAGTGGTGAAAATGTTAAGATCAAATTGAAAGGTATTGAAGAAGATGATGTGTCCTCTGGATTTGTTCTCTGTGAGCCAAGCAACCCTTGCACTTCTGCCAAGCTCTTTGATGCACAGGTATGCACTCCAGTTAAGCCAAAGATTTATTCTCAGAAATTCCTTTTCAGAGAAAGTTCTTATGTAATTCATCATTCCAAGGTGGTTATTTTGGAGCACAAGAGCATCATATGTGCTGGGTATTCAGCTGTTTGCCACATCCATGCCATTGCTGAAGAGGTTACAGTCAAGGTGATTTCCATTTTTTGTCTTCTGTTTAGACTTGCATGAAAAAGACATTCCTTATATTTAGAATTCTTAAGGTTCTAGTATGTTTAAATTGATTTGCCAGTTAGGCATAAACCTAATACAATAATAATTTATTGTCCTTTCCAAGGCCTTGCTGTGCCTCATTGACAAGAAAACGGGCGAAAAATCCAAGACAAGGCCAAGATTTGTGAAACAGGATCAGATAGCAATCATGCGTCTTGAGACAGCTGGAATCATCTGCGTTGAGACATTCAAGAGTGTACCTCAGCTAGGACGCTTCACTCTTAGAGACGAAGGTAGATCTTGATTCTTCTTTCTCTTTGGTTCTCCTCCATATGTTGGGTTGGAGCTATATCTGATTGGAATTTGTTGTCCAGGGAAAACGATAGCAATTGGGAAGGTTCTGAAAGTGATTGAGTAAAGCAGGAAATCTTCCCACAAGAAATTGTTAGCCAATGCTTTGCATGTTGGGAAGATGGACCAAAGCACACCGACAAGACCGAAGCCAGTCGTGAAAGATACGTTCCTTCTGCCTTTTTTTTTTTTTTCTTGCTCCATCCTTCTATTTCCTACTCCCATTTTCCTCCTGATCTTCCCTGTCCAGTGAAAATGTCTTCTTTTGGTGCTCGAACTGTATCCCTCTCTTTCCCTGTTTCTTCCTCTTCTGCAGCCGTGATAAACGATGCTATATTTTGTTATTTTTATGTACTGTAAAAAAAAATCTGTCATCGACAATGAAGTCAGGAGTGAGCAAGGTCCATTTTTTTGAGTCGAACTGGAGAAGGTTTCTCTTCTCTTGTGAGTTCTCTCAAGAAAGTTTTGGGTTGGGAGAAATGGAATAAAATTTTATGCTATTCTACTTTTTTTTTTTTGGATCTCTCATGTTTCATTCACATTTGTACAGATTTTCATGAAGTTCAAGAAATTTTGGAATGGGAATAGTCATAGTGGGAAAGTGTTTTATTGATGCAGTAGGAAGAAAACAGATTGCTTGCTCTGCTGAGTACAGCTTGGTTATGATACCTGTATCTGCTATACTGCTCATTGTTGAGCGCTTGGTGAGGCATAGCCGTTTGCTTTTGAGAAGTGTATGTCAAAGTATGGCATGCTTTCAATTAACTAGAGTAACCTTAAATTCAGAAAGATTTCCCATATAGTGAGAGCTAATTGGCTAATTAGCTAATTGATAATTCATCAAGTAGTAAGCCCATTCAGAGCTACCCCTTTCCAGGTGAATTCCTGCTTACATAAAGAAAAATCCCCCCATGCTGTTTCTGTGGGTGTAGTTCTCCTTTTCCCATTCTTTACTGTAATCATAGCATGCTCTACAGCAGTGCTTCTCAACCTTTTTCATGTCACGGCACATTTTCGAGTTTGCTTGATCCTTGCAACCAACCAACCTAAATTTCACAATGTTGTTGTGTAGAATATTCTTGTCAGACTTGTCAATGAAAGTAAGAGAAAAAAAAATCACCTTTTCAACATTGATAGAACAAATTATGACTAACGTAGTGCATTTAAAATCATTTTAAATATTTCAATTGGTTTACAAATTATTTCAAACACATTAAATTGAAGTTTTATTATGAAAGACACTTATTACATCAAGCCTTTAAAGGAGATTATAAACTTATTCTTTTTCAAGGTCCTGCTCTTAAATGTCACTAAGGATTAAAGGGCAATCAAATTATTCATTTAAAACATTCCAGAAAGTTCAGCCCTTCAGTTTCTCACTTGATTAGTGAGAAACTGAAGGGCTGAACTTCCATTTCACACTTTTAAGACACTTGCACCTGTCTTGAGGAACAGAGACATTTAATGTTTGGCTCTATGCTGGAAAGAGCTACACAGTTCCTCATCCAGGCTCATTTTTCACTTGCAGCCAAAAAGCATCCAGTGGCACCTTGCTGAACTTGAGTTTGAGAGAGTGGTTGCTCCTGAGGTCTATAAATTCCTCTTGTGCCTTCAGAGAAAGCTCCTTGACTGATTCCTCTGCAGATGAAGTGAATGGATTGTGAACCCAGTCATACTGCTCTGTGCTGGTCAACTTGAAGTGGTGTTTAAATTTGTCGTGAAGCATGCCCAAATGTTCGGCCACCACATTCAGCAGCTTTATTTTAGGATGTGTAGTAACACACTGTCCGTTTGAACATGTCCAATGTTCTATTTCTTTTCTCCACAGCTAAAGTTTTGATTTGAACGCATTTAGCTCGTCCATGTATGTAAGCACGTTCTCACAGCGTCCTTGCAGTCTTCAATTCAATTTGTTAATATGCTCAAAGATTTCAGCCATGTATGCTAGATTTTCCAGCCAGTAATAGTCTTGTAACAAACTAGCATGCAGCAATTTGTGGTGCAATGTTAGAAACTGCTCTATCTTGTCCCTAAGCTCAAAAATTATTCACACGACCTTGCCTTGCAAAAGCCAGAGAACCTCTGCGTGAAAAAGTAGGGATTGGTGATTTGCCCCCATCTCACAAAATACGGAAAAAGGTGAGGCTTAAGAGATCTTGGTTTGATAAAATTGACAATTTTTACAGCTTCAGCCAAAACCGACTTCAGCTTATGCTGCATGCTGTTTGCTGTGAGAGCTTCGCAATGGAGGAAACTCTGATTTCAATGTTTCCGTTTTAATTTTGCACATTCGACATAAACCCTTTGACATTTCCTGTCATTGCAGCTGCTCCATCAGTGTAGTTTTGTGTAGTTGTGTAGTTTTCCCACTGGGTCCCGTTGCTTTTCAGGTGCTCATCTATAACACAGAATATTTTTCATCGCCCGTTGGACACTGAGGAAGTCTTTTGCTGGTGAATAGACTAGAGAATAATAGAACAGCAATTTTCTTTCCTTTAATTCCAGAAATACTGCTGCACATTGGTTGCGAAACACTGTTGTACAGCGTGTGGCAAAAGAAAAAGTAGGTGTTGCCATCTAGATATTTTCATACCTGGAATATATATAGAGTTTTACTTGTCTTTTACAATCTGATACAAATGAAAATATTTGACCCCATACTTGTTCATCTATTGGTTCATGTAATGAAGTGTGGGAATGCCATTGCAACTTTATTTCTTCACTGGTCATAATGTCTGCTGCTGCAGCAAATTTTCACTATTAATGTGTCAATGCTAAAGCAATAGTCCTATGTTCTGGTTGTCTTGAGTCTCATTACAGATGATGCCAAAGGTGCTTCAAATTCTTAGTAAAAGCACAGTAGGTTTCAATTTTTCCATTCATTTATTGCAAACAAAGTTGGTCAGTCAATGAATTGAGTAAGAAATCTTCATCTATATACCCATAAGCCATGAATACACCAAAAACTTATTTGATGAATTAGTGAACTAATTTTAGTGCATCCAAAGTTTTCAAGATGCCACTAGTGTATGTACATCAGTGCCATTTGCTTATTGTATTAGTGTTTGACCCCCCCAAACACAACTTTTCTGAAAACCAACAATGGTTCTGAGCAGCATATGCCATCACAAACACATGGGGGTTAAATTTTGCAAAGCAACTTTAAAACACCACTGTAACATGAGCATACTGGATGAGATAAAAAAGTAGTGTTAGCAAGCCAGACCTGTGTCTGTGCATGTGGACTCGTGAGAAATTTTTATTTCACCGATTGCAATGCACTTGGACACTTGCCTTTGTGCAACCTTCAAATAGGCTACTGAAATTTCCATGACAGTCCCTCTAGTGTGGCAACCACTTTATATCATCAGGACATACATATTGATGTATGCCACCACATTGTACACTGCTTAGGTTGAAGAATTCTTAGAACCAATGGGCTGCTTGCTTTCCTCACGGAATCAGGTGTAAGTCATGAGCATGAATTAGGCATGTACGAGGGATGCTAAAATTAAATCTCCCAGCTTCATCCTTCAAGGGATGTACTTAGATTTTGTGAATGATAATGTCAATTTAATGACCAAACATTTTCTTGGACAGGAATACCTGGTTACTGGAGTATAGTACCAGGATTTTCTATCCAAAAAACTATCTTGCTATGCCATGACATCCTTTTTAACCCTTTCCCTGGGGCTGACGTAGTTTTATGTCAACATCCTCAAAGTTTTAGGATATCTTGGCCAGGAAAAGGGTTAACTCCTGGCTAAGGTCACCGTCCTCCATGAAAATTCTACATGGCATTTTGCACATTATTATGCATCTTTCAGGAAGGGGTCATTGAACATCCAGAATCCTCACCTGATCTGAGCCCTTGTGAATATGACCAGATTACAAACTGAGAGAATATTTCCTTTGCAGTCTAGTTTTGTGCACTCAACTGCCTTTGCATAGCAGTGAACAGAGTGGTAGCAGACAGCAACCAATCTGCTAGCACTGATAATATAAGGCAGTGACCACACAAGAAATTCTGCCTCAGAACTCTTGACAATTTTGAAAGTGTCATGGATCTATAGGATCATGGATCTATATATATCTACAGGGTGAGCCAAAAAATGGACAGTTTTCAACAATACACTACACTCCTTGCACTGTACATGCTTTAATGGGGTTTGTGGCATTTGAAAGAGGAACGAATAAGCTGTAAAATGACTTATTTACCTTTTAATATCTTCAGCAGTTTCAGAAATTCAGGAGCTCATATATGAACAACAAACAAAAACTGAGTTGCCTTGCTCTTGGAGGGAGATGGCATGTGACTTTCAGTCATGAAAGCCATTGCCTGTCCATCCCTGTCCTTTCCTGCAGCAATGTAATTTTTTCTCAGTGTTTACGTGAGTTCCCGAATTTCTGAAACTTGATATTTGAAATATTAATGTACCATTATAAAGCTTATTCAATCCTCTTTCAAATGCTGCAAACCGCATTAAAATATATGCAGGGAGTGCAATAGAGTGTATCATTAAAAACTGCTTGGGTTTTTTGACCCCCCTTTATGTATCTAATCAAATATCTATGTACAATGTTGTTGGTGCCTAAAATATTGCTCACAAGGATTTCTGGCATGACTTTTATGTTTAAAAATTCACCATCAACTCAGTTAAAATGCCACTGCAGGTAAAAGGTTCATGACATTGTCATGAACCTTTTGAGAAACCACTTTATAGGTTAAACAGAGCTGACATTTCATCTAATATAATGAGTGCACTGAAAATTAGTTGCAGAGAAACCATGCAGGTCAATGAGCCTCACATGTAAAATCTCATGCTGTTTACTAACAACCTTAGAGCTTGTCTATGGATATTCACATATCAGACAAGATGCATTTAGCCTGATACACTTTATTTTGTAAGATAGATAAATTATGATAATATGATACCCTATGCAATCAATAATACAATATTACACATATGGTGGTATATGGGAAATATATGATCATATATTGCCATATAAAATCATACACCATGAACTCCTGTTGCCAGCAGAAACTCAAGAAAGAGAAAATTTTTATTGCATTTCTATGGATTCAATTTATTCTGAGCAGGAAGGTGTTTAAGGGATGTGGCAGTGAGTCTGGTTGGTTGGAGGCATAGGAGAGATGAGGAAAAGCCGAAATGAGAAAGGAGGGCAGAGAAGGCGAGGATATGAAGAAAAGAAGACCTTCACAACTTCTCCCTTTAGAGGTGTGCACATTTCATTTGCACAACTCCGTTCCAGGAAGATGGATGTGATGGTGATTTGCTCCTTGCATAGAAGAGAAACATAGAGCTCATGAGATGGAGGAAGAAGAGGCATGGGCAGTGCAGAGTTTCCCCATAGGAATTTGGGATGTGGGTCACTGTGATCCCAAGAAATGTTCAGGAAGAAAACTTGCACGCCTCAGCTATGTCAAGATCCTCCGCCTTGGAACAAGATTTTCAGGCCTTGTCCTCACACCCAATGCTGACAAGGTTGGCTTTGGCTTTTTCTACTTGCAAAACTTAATGCTTAACCTTTAAAAGATGGACTGAATTCCTTGCTGACCTACAGTGTCTTATTTAAGTGAATTCTGTTCCATATAAGAAGCAGGAGATAGAAGCCTAAGTAGTAGTCTGGATACTCATTTTCTTGAATGTGGTTTGACTGATATTCACATTTTTATGGGAAGGGAATATTATCAAAAAGAGTGCTTTAACCCACAGTGGAGCATCTAGGTTCATGATTTTTCATATTGCATTGGAAGCACTACAAGATGTGTTTCTTGAAATTTTCTTGTGTCTAGGTTGTTTGAATAGAAAGCATCAGCCATTCAAATTGAAATAAAGAAAATTTACATTTTCTGTGCATGAAGTGGATGGAGTTTCAGCACTGCTCAAGTGATTTCCCCCCCTTGATGTTATAAAGAGTACTTTTAAGCCATGTCCTTGTAGTATTCTTCATAGTATTGATTGATACTATGACATTTGGTGATTCTATGATTTAGAATAGTACTCCTATCTAGTATACCTCTATTGAATTACTTTTTTTTTTCTTCAGACAACCTTGATCCATGAAAATTTCAGGAAAAATTTGTTGTAGTTTCCCATGAGATATGAGAAAATCACGAACATAGATGATCCACAGCAAGTTTAATAAAGCATCAAACAGGATAAATGTTTGCACCACCTGATCTTATTCACTTCCCATAGTTCTTACCTTTGCTGTCCAATATGTGGGACTTTTGTCTGATAAAGGTTAATGCAAAATTACTCAATTTCAACCTCTTGGTATATATGTATTTTTTTCAGTGTGTGTCTCCAGAAGACAAGTGTATTGTGGAAGAGAATGGAATAGCTGCTGTAGATTGTTCATGGGTGCGTCTTGAAGATGTCCCATGGAGACAAATCAAGAGTCCTCACCCCCGTCTACTACCTTATCTGGTTGCTGCAAATCCCATTAACTATGGAAAACCCTGTCAGCTATCTTGTGCTGAGGCTATTGCTGCTGCTCTCTTCATCACTGGTTCTATATTAAGACAACTTTTTAGTTGCAATTGTTAAGGTGCTATTAATATAATTCATTGAAATAAATTCTTGTGATTGCATGTCAGGGTATGAAGACTTGGCTGAGAGGTACCTGTCACCCTTCAAGTGGGGTTGTGGATTCCTGGAATTGAACAAGGACCTACTGCAGGCATATCAAGGATGTAGTTCAAGCATAGATGTCATTTCTGTGCAAACACAACACCTCCTTCAGCTCAAGGAAGAGGCATCCTGTCGAGGTACTGGTACTGATAGAACAATTCAGGACATTTTAAACAACTATGAATGGTAGTGTCACATGTATTATGTTATATCTTCAGGCATGAACACCATGGATCTTCCACCCAGTGAGTCATCTGATTCAGAAGATGCAGAAGAAGTGGAGAAAGAGGACAAGAAGTGTATCAAAGAAGAGGAGACACAAGTGAAAGTAACTGAAACTGCAGAAGCATTAGGAGACCCACCTTGACTCAGTTGCTTGCATTCCTTGATATGACAGTGTTGTGGTTGTACTAAACATGGATGGGTTATGTTTGAGATTTATTTTACATTTATTAGACACAGGAAAGACAGTCTCAATACAAAAAAAATCACAGGCATGTTAAGAATTGCTGATCTTGAAGAAACTTGCTGTATTAGAGAAGTACTTAGCTGTAGATTCATCCCCAGGTTTTTCAGCTGCTTGGGGATTCACAATCTCTAGACCCTGGTAGGACAAGCATCAAATGTAATTATTAAGGGAAATACAAAAGGAGACAGCACAGGAAAGAGAGTAATTGGCAGACCTGGAGAGGAGTGAATGCAACACTAGAAGCTGTGCCTGCAACAGGTTTTTTGACTGTTGTGCTCCCTCCAAATATGGCCTGACTACGCTGAAGTGTCTTCTGCAGTGTTTTGGATATGCGCACCTTGGTCTTCTCGTCTACCTGTGCTGCTCGGATGCGACCCCCTTGTGATTTCTTCATTTGGCCAAGGCTCAGTCCCAGATCTTCTTGATAGGCATCCTCCTCAATCTGAGGGATCAAAGAAATTACAATGGCAAAACTTTTTTCCTATTCCACTGGTAAAAGAAAATATTGAAAAGTTTACTCAACTTTAAGAGCACTCAAGAAAATTCTCTATTAAGAAAAAACTGTTAAATGCTTAATTTTATTCCTTAGGGTGATGTAAATTCACATGACCAGATTGAGGTAGTAGTGAAGAAAACTTAAGCTAATATTGAAACTCCATTCCTAGTAAAAATTTCTCCTTAAAAAAAAATACATAAGTCTATGAAGCTCCTTACCATGACTATAGTGCAAAGTACATCAAGTACAGTGGTACCTCGCATAATGAACGCAATTCGTTCCAGCGGTGCGTTCGTTATGCGAGGTGTTCGCGAGTGAAAGTGAAACATTTTTTCCTAATTTCCTTGATTTTTCGCGGCGACGTGGAACGGATTACATGATTTCCCATAGAAGTCTATGGGAAATCGTGTTTCGCATAAACACCTCACATAACGAACGCACCGCTGGAACAAATTGCGTTCGTTATGCAAGGTACCACTGTATACGATATCAATATTTGAAATGGGAAGTTTGATTGGAGAACTACAGGGTCATTTCAAAGGGATTTAGAATATGCAAGGCTCGAGCATCTCTCATCTGCTCTTAGCTTGCAGTCCTTTATTGTTCCTCCCACCCTTCCTCTCCAGCCTTTTTTGGGGAAATTGCTCATGATGCTAAGTGAAAATTTTCATCAAAAGAAAATTGTCCATCCACAGGTATCTTGCCTAGTGTTTATATTGGCCCCATAGGAGTTTTTTTGAACAAGATCTTAACACTTATTGCTTTTTTGTTTGCTTCTGCCAATATGTGACCCTCCCTTAGCCACGAGGTGTTTTTGGCCTGAATTGTTTCAAAGCACAAATAAGGACTCGGGGATATCAAGCTCTAGATGAATACCTATGCCACAAAGATACAACTGCAATATAAATCATCATCCATCCAAGATTGTGGGAGCAATACCAATCTATAAACCAGACTTGTCCTGCCCATTTTTTGCCTTGATCAGCTTATTCATGCTACCCATGTCAAAAAACAATGGGGGGAAAGTTCATTTGTCTAAATATCTCCATATGATATTGTACAAGGCTTGTGCTTTTCTTTTCTGCACATGACATTTCACATGAAAAGATACCTGCCATGTGTAAATGTACAGGGTGTCTCAAAAAAAGTTAATGCTGTAATAATGGACTTTTCTAGTGTTACATTGAACATGAAAAAAAAGTTAGTCAGAAAGAAAAGAGATTAAGCTGAAAACCACATGAAAATTACTATTTCTGAAGCAAAACATGGACAAGTGAAAATTAGACTAGAATTTTACACATCACTAGCAGATGTGTTCAAGGTGAGATTGAGTGATGGGTCACCAAGATTGTTTTATTCAATGAATGCCGTGGCATTTTTGCTGACTAGTGCTCAAGAATCAGCAAAAGTGATGAGTCTCTTGGCAGTACACTTGTGGATCACTTGCTCTTCAATTGCTTGCATTGCTGGATTCTCTTGTTTCGTCAGCATGCAATGGTTCTCCAGCATGTCTGAATTTTGCTCATGTAAAATTTGTCTTTTCATATCTCCCTTCTGAGTTCATTGATTTTCATGCAATCTTCAGCAATGAAAAGCTTCATCTCTTCTCATTTTAACTGCCACAAAAAATTTAATTAAAATTTTATGTAGTACAAGAAAAATCAATTCTTCAAGAGTTAACTTTTCTTTTGAGACACCCTGTAAATGAATACTTTGAATGCAATACCTCTCCAAAGCTGATGCATAAAAAATCACAGTGAATGAGCAGACAGTTACAGCGATGAAATTGGTTTTATAAATTCCTTATATCATGTTCATTGTTCAATGTGTTTGATAGTTCCATTTCTCTTCTGAGGACCTATTCTTTCACAGCCTTGATGTTTTCTGCAGTCAGGTCGTATGTGATCTGTTGCTTTTACATTTTGTCAATTGATCTAGTCAATGAAGATTTAAAAAAAAAAAACTTTTATCTCATGCAAGCATCTTCATGGATGCTTGTCCTCTTCACTGAATCCCATGATGTTCTTTGTAATTTTGAATACTGTGATTCATGATGACAAAAATGATTAGAATGAAAAGGTAGGTCTTAAGCCTATGGAGAATGATGAAAGTCAAATACTAGGTTGTAATGAAAGTTTTTGTGCATAAATACATGCACTTATATGCATTTATGCACAAAAACTTTTGTTACAACCTAGTATTAAAAAACCAACTCGAACACAAAGTAAACTGAAAGCAAGAAGTATCAAAATATAGTTTTTCCACCAAGACTGCCTGCACTTATGTTGGAGTACTTCTTGCCAGGTGCATCACTTGCACCTGGCAAGAAGCAGTGAGTAAGTTCACTGCAATTCTCAATTCTTCAAAACATTTTTGTATTTGAATCACAGGTTGAGATTTTTTCAAACTGGGTAGAAATCTTTCTTATAGATCTAAAGTTTCATGTGCAGAAAAGCTTGAAGCTCACATGAAATATGATGGAGATATTTAACCCTTATCCAGGCAAGGGGGGTCCACTGGTTCCCCCAGGGTATACTTCATTACATTACTCTCTGCAATTTTTTTCAAAATATTCTTCAAATTTGATATGGGTTTCATAGATGGTCATCCATAGATCCAAAATGAATTTTTAAAGTTTGGATTTGCTTTTAAGGAAAAATGTAGAAAAATGTTTGGCCTTGCCAGTTTGTCACAAAAATACCTTGCCCAAATAAGGGTTTGAAAAAATAAAGCAGCTCTCCCCCTCCTTTTTCTTTTTGGAGATATGCTGTACTTTCCTGGGGGTGTGAAAGTATGTTTGGATCAAAACTTAGCAACTTCAAATTTTTTAAACCATGGGTGAGATTTTAAGGATATTTTATACAATTTTATACTCAACAGGGTAAACTGCTATGGCAAATTCTATGATATGCCTTCAATAACTTAATTGAAATTCGGGACCCTTAGGATGAAATGACCCTGATAGCAAATGAATTAGCCATTTGGTATTACTTCAGGGGCACCCTGTACTTGGCTTGCAGTAGAAGGAAATAAGTGACTCACAGCGCCAAAAGTGACCCGATTGGCCTGTTTCCGAAGCTCAGTCATGGCATAGCGTTCCTTCATCTTGCGTACACGGCGGCCACCTCGTTTCTTGCGTGGTGCATCTATCGGAGCTGGAAGGGGTTTTACTGCTTTCACTGGTGGTGGTTCCTGCCATTTATCCTTCTTCTTTTCAATCTGCTCATGGAACATTCTTCCAATCATTCCATCTGTGCTCTCATGCGATGCATCGACACGAGCCGCCAAGATACTTTTGCAGGCCACCAGGCGAGCTGTCTTCCGCCTCAGGTCCTGCTCAAAGATCATCTAACTTAGTGATTTCAGAGTAGTGTTAGGACTAGAGATTTTTGTTGCATATTTTGTATTGGTGATAGGTTCAGTGATAGTCAATGGCATGTATTATATTTTTCATGATACACAAACAAGAAGCATTTTAGACCTAAAAGAATGGATAATTTCTAGGAATTTCTGTGTGAATGGCGACAGTAGGATTTTCATCATAGCAGTGCCCAAAATAGCAGTCATCGCCTATGCATCTTTGACTCTCAGCCCAAAGTTTCTCACTGCAGACTGCAGCATGTCCTTTGGCAGGGAAGCAACTTTCTTCTTTGGTCCTATCCTCAAGTTCTGGCATGCTTTTGCACTGGCTGCTATTAACTTTTTCCATATGACAACAAAAGCAGGAGTTCCCAAAGGTCTGTCAATTGACCCTTGGCAACCAATATATCACCTGGAAAACTTCTCATCTAACCAACTCTTCACAGTCTTGTGAAAGAGAGTCAGGGCTCCATCTTGCATAAAACGAAGCCTCTCAAGAACATTCCAAGTTGATGTGTCTGGCCACATGTCTTCCTGAAGCACAGAGAGATGCTGTTTGCCTTTTGCCTGCAATGCTGCCAGTGGTACCGCCTTTTGAGGGACGCTCAAAATGCTGTTTGTGCCCAATGGGCCATTCCTGCCATAAATGCTTTGCCACCAACACTGGACTTCTCCAAACGTTACATCTTGCAGCAACTTCAAATGGTTGACAGGGAAAGTCGACGAGCTACTGTAAATCCTAAAGATTGTGCTTTCAATTTTTCAACTCAAAACTTATGTATATTCTATCTGAAAAAGAAAGAAGAAAACAAATGCTTAAGCTACTCATTAGACTGTATTCCAGATGAGTATACAGTACAGAGTATTGAATACAGACTGTATTCAAGGCCAACTGGAGTGAATGACTGGCTTTTTTCCTAAAAATGAATCATCTTAGAAGACAACTTCCATTGGAAATAAATATTAATAGTATTCATTGAAACAGAGTGATTCTCCTTTTTTCTTTACACAATCACCCTGTTAATATAAAAACTAGGGCTGTCACGATAGATCAATACCATTATTTATAGTTGGAGATATCGATAGTTTTTTCGACCATCACGATGCATAAGCAAAATCTTTTAAAGGGGAAACGTCCCATTGGGTTGAGGCGAGTACAGTACAATACAGTCCGTCCGGGTGGGGGAAGGAAGAAGCGGCGTGACCCGCATGGGCTTATAATTTCTTATCACAATCAAATTCTGGAAATGCTGGGACTGACTATATGAAAGATGGGAAGGGAAAATAAAGTAGGATCAGAGACAGGAAGTGGGAAAGAGGGGGGAAGCCCAAGAAGATTACTTTTTTTATTGTCAGTTTCAATCACCAGCTCAATCTCATCAGGTGCATGCTGCGGAAGTGGACTATTCTTATACTCCCTTGATTTTTAAACGTACATTGGTTAATCCCCTCTCTATATTCCTGTCTATCACTTTAGTATGCAGGCTTAACTTTCTTAATCTTTAACTTGCCTTCGGGCATTTTATCTCTACTTATGGTGAAATCAAAGTGAATATTTTACATGGACGTTGCTTATTCTAGGGCTGTACTGATGTTTCGGCAATTGCTGGTATGGCACCATCAGCAGGTTTCCTATCTGCCCGTGCCGATGTCCAGACAGCATAGAACGAAGAAAATTGAGGCTGTCCTGATGCATCCATCAACGAATGGATGTCATCTTCGATAGTTGGAGGCATGGAAGGTTTCATTACTCTTTGTGAAGGTTACACATTCCCCTTGCACCCCTGATCACAATTGTGAGATTATGGAAGCCAGATAGAGGTCCGCACTCCGATCACAGCGAGGAAAGATGGAATCCTCTGGCGCACCCCCCCGCCTGATGCATCAATGTTTTGAAAACTGCTATTGTGACAGCCCTAATAAAAACTGATGAAATTGAATTTGGATTTTTTTTATCATTTACCAGCAGAAAAATGTGAGAGTTGTACCAAAAATTGTGGATTTATGAAATAAAATCAAAAGTTACAGGCAGATTATCTTCTAGATAGTTCTAGTGATTATCTTCAAGATAATCACTAGAACTCTTAATGCACTCTCTCCACTGTGATGACAATTTGAAGTCTCATCACAACCCAATACTTGCAGCAATTATGGTGGCAAATTGTCTCACATCCTCCCAAAAGCCTGGATATGGCACCCTCTACCTGTTCAAACTCAAGGAAGACCATCTGCAAAGAATTCATTTCACCGATGAAGATGAGGTGAAAAGGCTATGACAAGGCAGAGGACACTTCTGACCCCTTGTTCAAGGACTGGCATCTTCAAATTGCTGTCACAGTGGAGGGAGTGTATCGATAGTGCTGGTAATCGTTTTGAAGATGATGCTACTCTGGAGAACAATGCCTGCAAGTTTTACAGCAATCTGCCTGAAATTTTAAATTTTATTTCATAAGTCCAGAAATTTTTGGTACAACCCTTGTAACATAAGGTTGCAATAGGTGTTCTGAAGCTATGAAAACATTCATGACTCACAGGTGGCATTTCCTGAACAAGGGGACAATAGTAGATGAATCCTGTGTGGGGAAGCATGGTGACCTGAGAGAATCCAGAAAGATTCTTCTTCTGTGCACCCAGAAGAAGCATATTACATGCAGGCATTTTGGCCAAATTTGTCAGGCCTCCTGCCACACCTGGAATGCAAAGAATCCCATAAAATGAATACTTGAACAACTGAATACTTTAAATAAAATGTGATATGAGAATGAGCATGATAGAATCACCCATGACTTTTGCAGCAGTAGCAGCTCCAAGAACTGCTGATAGATTGGGAGCAATGAATGTCATTCGACTCTCTACGTATTCATAGATCTTCAGCTTGCAATCATTCAGTTCAATGGCCATGACACAAGCCTGCCTAATGGCTTCTAACTCCTTCTCCGTCAATTGCTCCCTACACAAGAAAGACAATTATGGGTAACAAGCAAGCCATGTGCAACCATAACTGTTCAGAATTGTGTGGGTTTCTTTTTGCCATGGCTTACTCTGCACACCCAAGTGGAGCATAGAGTCATATGTAAATAGATCATTAATGGACCTGAAAATGGACCATATACAGGGACCAAAAAAAAAGCGCACCTATTTTCAAATGGCATTTTATCGAAAACTATTTATGATAGCGACTTGAAAGAAAAAGCAAACGAAAGGGCAATTAATTTCCTATCGAATGGTATATGGTTTAATGACCATAGCTCCCATACCAAGGCTGCTATGCCCATTTTTTAAAAACATACCACCAAAAAAATAGCGACTTGAAAGAAAAAGCAAACGAAAGTTCAATTAATTTCCTATCGAATGGTATATGGTTTTATGACCATAGCTCCCATACCATGGCTGCCATGCCCATTTTTAAAAAACATACCACCAAAAAAAGTTGCACAGCGAGAAAAATTAGAAATTGTCTTCATGCATGGCAGAGATCGAGGACAAAAGCCCCAATGGCTACGTGCTTATGCAAGATGGGACACCAGCCCATACAGCTCAACACACCATCACTTTCTTGAGGAACAACTGCCCTGATTTCATTGAACCAGACTCTTGGCCACCCTGCAGTCCTGACCTCAACCCAGTCGACTACTTTGTGTGGTCAGCTTTGGAGCAGAAAGTGTACTGGGGTGTAAGAATCCGAGACATCGAACAGTTGAAGGAGCGAATTCGCATGGCTTGGGATGAACTCTCGCAGAGCTCCATCGCCAAGGCCATTTCCAAGTGGAGAGGCAGAATGAGAGCAGTGGTTGATCATGGTGGAGGCCACATTGAGCCATTCATTGAAAATTAAAGTCAAAGGTAAGTCTTCATGTTTTTGAACTCTTGCAATGCGAAGACACGATGAAATTTCTAATTTTTCTCGCCGTGCAACTTTTTTTGGTGGTATGTTTTTTAAAAATGGGCATGGCAGCCATGGTATGGAAGCTATGGTCATAAAATCATATACCATTCGATAGGAAATTAATTGAACTTTCGTTTGCTTTTTCTTTCAAGTCGCTAGCATAAATAGTTTTTGAGAAAATGCCATTTGAAAATAGGTGCACTTTTTTTTGAGCCACCCTGTACATATATTTTTTAACTGCACAAGGAACATTCTTTGTCTCACTCAAATGCATACTTTCAAATAAATGTGAGTAGTCATAAAGCAGCAGCTAGGACAGAGTCACTATCATTTCTTCTATATGCATCTCAAATATGGGATGCTTGAAAATTGTTCCACACAATGTGACTTAGTCCTCAGAAGGTGATAAATACTACCTTTGATGTAAGAATGGCTGCACCCATGTTTCTTTGATGCATCTCAGACCATGGTGTGCAATCTCAGAAAAATTTGCATTATAAAGACATTCATAGACAATTTGGAAAAACTCATGTAGCCCAGAAATTTAAAGGGTGGGTGGAAATGGGTTGAACATAAAATGTAACTGAAGAAATAAAAACGTAACAAAAAGTATAAAAGCTGAAGAGTTCCTTGGCTATGAGAGGCAAAGCCAAAAGTCTTGTCATCTAAAAGTCTAAAATGAAACTAATATCACTCATTTGTGCATACATTTCACAAACAATACTTGCTATCTGCAGAGATAAGGCAGGAAGTAGTTGTGATCAAGGAACAAGCTGTAACTTAGTTCCTGTCAAAAGCTATGTGTTGCTCAGAGATCCACTTGCATGCAAACAGTGTAATGGGAATGAATGTTTTCTAAGAGTTCAATTGTGTTCAACTAACTTTTCTCATAGTGGAAAGACAAGGACTGATTGGGATGCCCTATAATAGCAGTGACACATTGCGAAGTTCAACGCTATCATCACAGCTGAATGGCAAGTGACATTGAAGTGTATCATGATGGAGTTGGCTAATGAAACCACACAGTTCAAGAAATACTGTACAACAAATACAACAAACTGCAACATAAAAAAATATGTGCAAGATGCACACTTCATCAGCTGACAGGAATGCAGAAAGAAAATTGTTGAGGATTTGCTTAGCTAATTACAAAGGGAAGACGATGGCTTTCTTAACTGGATTGTCATAAGGGATGAGACATGGGTACACCACTATGTATCAGAGGGAAAATGTAAAAGTATGGAATGGCACCATAATGGTTCTCCCACATCCAGGAAATTCAAAAATATCCCTATCTGCTAGCAAAGTCATGGCAGATGTCTTTTGGAATGAACAGGGTGTCATCTTGTTGAACTTGATGACTAAAGGCACTACCATTAATGCCAGTGCATATATGGACAGAATGAAAAACCTCAAGAGAGAACTAATGAGGAAATGTCCAGAGGTTTCACAAGAAAATCTGATACTGCTGTTTGACAATACCAGACCACACAGGACAGCCACTAAAGTGATGTTCCCCAGCAAGCAACTATGTACATTTCTTCCCCATCCTGCTTTACAGTCCTGATTTGACATCCTTGGATTTTTAACTTCTGGTTCCATGAAGAAGCACTTGAATGGAACCCAGTTTGCAAATGACCAGGCTCTGCAACATGCAGTACAGTAGAGCAGTGTAGGAAAAATGTTTTCTTTTTCCCGCAAACCTGAGGCGACAAATTTGAATTTTCTGGGAAGGATATGCAAGCGGTCTAAGCGGGTCGCCCATCCACTCATCTCTGTTCCTGTGAACCTCGTTCACAGGTTCACAAGGGTTTTCCTAGTCTGCAGTAGAGGCTTCATGAACAACAGGAAGACGTTTACTGAATCAGAATACTGGCTCTTCAACACCAGTGGGAAAAGTGCATTAGCATTTATGGATAATATATTGAAAAATAGGAGTACATGTAGCTTACACTGATGCATATTGGTTGCAAAACTGAGGCATGCAGGATTTATGCTTTTTTTTAAATAAAATAGGTAACAAGACCAATAGGGTTTTGCCCTTGTAACTCAACATATATATATATTTTGGAATCCTGAAATTCTGAAAGCAATTTTGATCTCCTCACTATATTCTGGATCCTTTTCATCAAATGTCACTTTGTAAGAGCCAATAAGTCCAGACCAAGATTGATGATTCAGGAACCAAAATAAAGGATGATGAAAAGTAAAATGTAACAGTGATAACAGATTCTGGCTATCTAGTGTCCCATATTTTTCCATAATTCTTTTATTTAAAAAAAAGGCTATAAAAAATCCCCATAAATATCTACTAAAAGAGATCAAAATATCAAAGTAAAATACATTTCAGTGACTACAGCACTTGGACTACATTTAGCCAGTCTGTTGGCATCACTGGGCATGGATGTTCAGTTGTAAGAACTTACTGAATTTGAAACCCTGAGCATGTTTAGAAAATATATTATTCTAAGAATACAGTGATTTTGGGGGCATTCAATTGCTCAGATGTTGTTCAAATAAAATGACAACATAATATTATTGGAATATGGAATATTGGAATGTGGTCCCCACTGGAACACAAGGTGAATTCTGATTCCTATAAACTTTAAACTGCCTTTAGATCCACTTTTGGTGTTCATATCTGCAAGTAAAAAAAAGCTATTCACATGCACAGCACAAGTTGTCGAGTACAAAAAAATGTAAATCATCTGAAAATAAGAAATCTTGACCTGTACCTCACACCCTTACCTCCTCATCTTAAGAACAGGCTTTCTTAACTCTAAGTAGAGTACTCCTTATTTTTAGCATCACTTGCTCAAATGAGACCTCTCTCTTGATTACAATGATTCTTGGACTGTGTGGCAGCAAATAATATCAGCCTCTTAATAAGATAGGATAAATTCAACTTCATCTTGTCAGGAATGCTCAGCTTTGCTCTACTCCACTCTATGTTGATGAAGGCATGATAGTATGACAATGAAATGTAATGCCAGCAAGAGAAGCACTGACCTGAAAAGCTATGATAGCAACAGTGCAGAGCCACCCATAAAAATAAAGCCATGGTCGGTAGATCTAGAAAGGAACACATGGGAATTCAAGGCATACCCCTGGGTGGTGGATGCAGTGACAGTGACCACCATGATGGTGGCTTGGGTGAGGAATTGAGGAAGGGCTTCATTATTTTTGGCAGCCTCCAGGTCATTCCCAAGCTCCTTCACTGTCATCATATACTCAAGGGGGGCCACAACAAGACTCTCCAATTCTGGGAAGCGCTTTGAATACTTGTCCCTCACAAACTTATGAATCACCACTGCAACATACCACATGCTAAAAACAGCACTTAGACATCAACAAAGATTTACTACCGAAAAAAACACTTTTGGTAACTCACAGATCTCATTGTCTATTTCCACTGCCAGATTATTGGCTTCAACAATTAATTGATATTCAGGATCAGCTTCAACAGGGCCCATCTGCTGCTCAGCTGTGCGTTGATTTGCCATGCATTCTTCCATGGCAGCCATGATCATCTGTAACTGGTCTGATCCCCATAGTTTTGCTACCTGATCCACAGTCTTCACCTTCACATCTACAGCAACCAAAAATACTCTTAAGAATAAATATATTTTAGTTTCACATGATATTCATTTGTTTTATTTATTCACCTTTTTATTCTCATAATGGACACTGCACAGAAAATCAAGGAGCCTAATCTCATTATTTTAGATATTTTACAGAAGATTTTAGAAATCCTATAACATTTCCATTAGAAACATCACAATACTGGACTCAGGCCAAAAGCATGAATCCAAAAAATATGTCATCTTAAGTTCACATTGTCATAATGACAGTGTTTACAAATGTAGCACTGTACTTGATCAGTGTTGCCATGAGAAGTATGGCAGGTGAGCTCAGTGACCTCACCACAAAACAGATGCAAGTAAGGATGGGTTATGGACTGGTCAATAACCCTTTCACCTTTAAGTTTTGCTGTGAGCAGCAGTCCCCCCCAGTGCTGTTTTTTTTTTTTTCCTTTTTAAGTGCATAAATCACATCCCATCAAAAGGTTGCATGGAGTAAAATATAAGTAGAGATATATGGTTTTTTTTTCTCCTTCTATGCTCTGTGAGTTCAGGAGAGTTCACAATATAATATTGAGACTGATGTGCTAGTGGCACAACTTCCAGCCATTAAGTTTACTAAGTTGCCTTGGTGAAAGTGTTAAAAATTTGTCAAGTGACCAGTTAACATAATCATTTCCAGTCAATAAGGTGTACTCAGGTATGGTTTCTTCCTCCGCTGCTTTGTGCTCCATTTGGATGTCATAACTCACAAGTTACAACCACAAATCTCCCTTGAAATGGATTTTCACATAAAGGTTGGACACAGAACATGACAGAAATCAATGATATTAAAACTAACAAAAAACAACTAGAAAGGTTCATAACCAACATGCTGGAAGGGAATTCAGCATGGAGAGTGAAAGTTGGAGCTATCATTTTTCAGGTGTGAGCATTTAAAGCCAAGGCCATGGTATTGCCAGTTCATAGTTCAGTCCTTCACTATGATTAAGACCTCTAATACCTCATGGCAAACCAAAGGTTCTAAGGCTGTAACTTAGATGCTGAACCTTAGCCTTGTGAATCAGGGAGGCTGTAAGATCTTGAACATCAAGCTGGGCCTGCACACACACTGTATACCAATCAGACTGTGACAGGCCATAATAAAATGAACACCAACCATAGTATTGTCACCCAATAGCCCAAGAAGTGCCACAGCACTGATCTAGGTGGGCTGGATAAGTATAACTCAAAACTAGAATTGGTAAAGGGCTTTAGTGCTGGAGAATAAATAACTGCAAGCTTGAGCATGACAATTTAGTGCTTTTGTTGAATGTGAGCTTAATATGAGTCAATTAAATTTTGATACCAGTCAATTGACTATCTTATCTTGATGTGCAACAACAGCAAGAGTCTCCTAAATTGTTCTGCTTTTCTAAAAATATAAAATAAAATAAAATCAGTCACTTCAAGCAAAATTTTAGCCTGGAAACTGAACAGGTTGGATTAAGATAGAAAAGGACCCCAAAACCCCTAGGCAAGAGGGTTGTCTGGAACATAAAAAGGCCATGGATATCTAGTCAGCAGTGTTGGAAGGGATACTTCATAAAGTCCTTGGTAACTGTTAACTAATTCTTTTTCAGCAAAATTAACCATTACTGCATTCAGATTGCTGCACTTTGCAATTACTCAACAGATTACTCTTCAATTACTTTTCAGTTGAGCTAAGTTAAGTTTAAAAATCAGGAAGCCTGCTCAAGTTCAATAAATGTATGGAATACCCACCCTAACATCTACAGGGTATTCAAAAAAGTAATGTGACCCATGGTATGAGTATCAGTCACTTTCAGCTGCCACATTGGTCATCAAAGTCATGCTGGGTATCACAGTAACTTCTGGTCCTTGTGTAAAGCTTTACCAAAAGTTTTTCTTTTCTGCAATGAGTACTTGCCACCTATTTTTCCTCCTTAGTTCACACATTTACTTCAGTGCCTGACAGGACATAACTCCATGGGTTGTGTGACTTTTTAAATATTCTCTAGAAATGACCATGAATGAACTAGACTAGATTGAAGGAAATAAAAAAATGTTATGCAATAAAATTTCATTGTGAAAAAATCACCACAGCAGATAGGAATTCATAATTGAGTCACATTTTAAAATGATATTTAATGTAGAATAGTTTGCAGGAAATGAGCATTGCTCTCTAAGGAGAGAGCAAGAGGAAGAGAACACCAGAAATACTAATTGGCAATGCTTTGGGGCAAGTCATTTATATTTTAAAAAGAATATTGGTAGTCTGATGGGTGAATAAATAGGTTTGAGCTAAATTTTAAGGAAATCAACCCCATTGTGTCACATGCTGGACTGGTTCAAACTTGAAGGATTAAAAATGCACCAGACACTCCTGCTGATGCATCTACCTAAGCCAGTGCAGTGAGCTCTTTAAGAGGTGGGAGCACTGGCTTAAACCCTTGAATACATGGTTCTGAATGAAAATTTTAGAACATTAGACAACAGCAATAAAATGCAACAATGCTACAATAAATGCAACAATAAAATGTTTAGGTCTTCATCTTAAAAATTTGAAGAAGGAATTTCCCCCCCTGTTTTTTCCATTTTCTAGGAAGAGCAGCAGTGAAATCCTTGCCATTTTTTTTTTTTCCAATAAGAAAAAAATCATGAATGTAAGGGTTAAGCCAAGAGGATAGTCCATGGAACCATTGGTAAATCCATTTCAACACTCCAACAAATCATCAATGATGGTCTCAGATTAAAATGCTTTTTAAAAAAACCCACAGTACTGTAAGAGTGGTGTCACTTGGAGCAGAGCAACATCAATGGAGCAAATCACGAGTCAAGGCAAAGGTATGGGTATCTTTAAAATTCAGCAATAGCCTTCTATTATCTGTCCATAGTCTATGTTGAAAATATTGGGCCAATCTGATGAAATATGCTTATGCTATTATCAAACAAAAGTTTTTTTTTTTCAACAGTGTATGTGCATTCTGTGCCATCCATCAAATGATTTCCTCATTGGGCAAGGTAACCAAGTATCACCATGGCATTTTACACTCTCTATGTTGCAGGTTCAACTTATACATCTCATACATTAGTACTTTGTAATAAGGATAGACAAGTTTGGGGAATATAAAATTAGATTAAAGCCAGCCATCGTAAAATAATAAACCTCTCACCTTCTTTCTGATCTTTGTCAACATGAAACTTAGTTCCCAGAAGAGCAGCTGCTGGTGTGATGGCAGCCTCCATGTCCACATCTTCCTGCTTCACATCTTCATTTTCTTCATCCTCTCCTGCATCATCTTCAAGATCAGCTAAAAGTTCATCTGCTAGGGACATGATGAGCTGATAGGTTGTACCTTCTCTTTCACTACTTCTCTGTTCAAACAAAAATCTGCAAGAAAATGAGATAAGATCAGAGATTATGATGAATTTGAGAATTCTTAATCCACTCATGACCAGATGTGGGAAAGGGCTGAGGAAAGAATCATTTGCATTCCCAAGTTCTGTTCTGCTCCACCTGGCCCATAAAAGTTCAAGTTTCTACACAGATGTGTACTGCATGGGCACTAGATGAAGCTTCATGGCAAAACATCTTATTCAAAAATTTGGAGAGCCTTCTCATTCAACAAATTGTAGAACTGCTAGAAAGGCTCAGTGAACAAAGATAAAGTCTGACGCCCTAGGCAGTCTTCAAGAGGGTATTCTCCAAAATCTATCACCAAGGTCAATGCTTTAAAAATGATAAAAGTCTCACTGAGTTCATTGGCATTCCTGATTCTATTATTCCATCCAGGAAACACAACTTAGCCCAAATTGCTGGAGTTGGCCCTACCCTGGAGTTACTCCAGGAAAAGGCTTATGCCAGGCCAATAGTTAGTCACTGAAAATAAATAAATAATGATTGGGGGAATGGTATATTCCATAAATCATCATCATGAAACAAAATGACTTTCTTCTCCGCATCAAACTGTCCCATTCTTTCAAAAACCTTTTTTTCCGATTTATAATGAGATGTAGGAGTCAATTTTTATGCTTGGAACATAAAACCGATGCATGGTGAAGACATCGACCATTGAACGTTCACCAACGAGGACCTTCAACCCTCTTGTGTAACTTTCACCTTAGGACAAGAACTGCTCTTCTAACTGTTTTTCAGACTGATTGCAGGGTACGGGAACTTTTGGGCAACGTTCTCATGCATATTTTCTTTATCTAGGGCTAGACCATGGGTGTGAAGGAGTCTTCGCCCCGAAAAATGATAGGGGGGTGCACCACACTTCGAGGTTGACCATTTCGAACCTGGGATCCCATCAATAGAATCCATGCTCTCTACGTACCCCGCCACTCCAACCCTACTGCTTGCCGAAGTTTACTCGTGGGCTTACTTGGAAAGGAATCGACCTCCTCAAGCCCTCGCTGGAGCTCCAATTCATTTCACAATCCCAGCCAGCTATATCTGTATTTGAATTATGCAGAAAAGTTATCCTTCCGTAATGCCTAGGAATTTGTTGAGTTCAGGAGGGTCCATCGATGGAAGCGACGGAAGCAAGTGCAAGCTCCAGCAACCCTGCACATGTTCATGGCTTCGTTCTCCTTCCACGTGCGGTTCAATGGCACTGGAAAAAAGTATCTTATCTTGTAGTTCTAATGGAAGCTTAAGATTCCCCGCGCGTTGTACCTCTATACGTTTCTTATAGATGATCGCTCTGATAGTGACTGATTAACAGCCTTATTTCGTAACTGTTTATTACTACCTCCCTAGGGACCAGGAGGAGAAATGGGATTCTCCTTGTATTCCTTGTTGGAAGCAACATTACTGGTGATCAATGCGCTTGCTATCCTAAATGAGCAGCGCTTCTTGTCTAAGCTTAGGTGGGATCAAGACACTACAACTTATCAAGGATTTGGACCATCTTCTCAAGGTTCTGTCAAGACTCAAGCACTTCATCTCATCCGATCAGTGCAAACAGTCATGCGGATTCCTCTCATCTTCCTCAATTCTTGTGTGATTATCGGCAAGCTATTGCTTGGTTAAAACTAGCGAAATGAATGATATTAATCGTGTGTTTGATGACATTGCACTATACGAGGACAAAGCCTCAAAATCAGGGTTTGATCTTGGTTACCGAGAAGGGCTTTTGTGTGGAAGGGAGGAAGGCAGGCGACTTGGTTTCACGAAAGGACTGGAGTTGGGGTATGAAATTGGAGAGATAAATGGCTTTATCTCAATGTGCAAAACGCAACATTCGGTGTTTGCAGACCTTCAGAAACCTCGAGTGAAGAAACTCATTCAGGACTTGGAAGCCCTCATTGCTAAGTTCCCCAGAGAAAATACAAAGGACTTGAATTTTGCTGAATTGCTTATGCTGATAAGGGCCAGATTCAAGCAGCTTCAGTCCCTCCTTCACATTGGAACCCATCATGGTGCAATGGAAGAATTATCATTTTAGGCTTACATTCCTTGTTATGCTAGCAGGACAGAGAGAAGATCCAGAGCTGAAAAACGTCTTGGTAAGAGATTCTCCATTGTCTTGAAGAATCCCATGTGCTTTGGGATTGACACAGACTTTATGGACTTCTATTAAGCAAATTTTTGAGAACTGCTTGTGAGAATTCAGGTGGTAATGCTAAAGTTGGACTCAAGACTCTTGCAGCAATGCTTCTTCAATTGTCTTCATTCATATTGGTACATCCAGATGGATCAATTTCTGAAGACAATGTTTCTTTTGGAACTTTTTTTCTTGGTGTTGTTCAGAGCTGTGATCTAAAGTGATTGGGTTTATGTACTTTGGTGAAACCTGAGGAATTTGCTCACAATGAATATATCAATGAAGAAATTTAGGCCTATCAGGATATTCTTTCCATGAAGAGCCAGAAAATGACCATTATGGCAGTTTGTACTCACATAACTGTATGTCAGTATTTGCAATTTTGGAATGGAGTGAATTATTGTTTGACGTCACTGTTGCATATGGACTTGGACTCCTTACTGTTGGCTTAGATTCATTGAGGTCCTGCTTCATCAATCACTGTTAAGAGCCTCCTGGTATAGAAAGTATTGCCTGTGTTGTCAACTGTTGCTCCAATCCCCTGAAAGTTACTCAAAGACCCTGCTTTTCCTCTCATTTCACAGATAGCATGAATAAAGTGATCCTGACCAGAACCTTACTTGATACACCCAACCAAGTTCAGAAATTTTAATCTGTGCTTTCAGAAATATGTTATCACTTCTGATTGACCTAGGATTCTGAGATAGGTATATGATCCTGTTGAGTTCATATGCTTTTTGTGAAGTGTTTCAAGCAGGCCTCTTAGTCCAGGGGTACTGCCACAGGATAAATGTTGGCAAAGCTGAGTCACTCAGCATCAGAATCTCCATGATCATATCCTCTTTGAGCCATGGCTGGTTTCATTGTGAAGAACCTTATCATTTACTGGCTGAATCTTCTGAATGAGTTTTTGGCCTTGGTTTTTTTTAAGGTGGGAATCATGTATTATGTCTGTATGCTAAGGTACATGTGTTGAGTGAAGTGATTGTGCAATTCTTTAATCAAGTTATTTCTTCCCATTTTGTCCTGCTGCTAAGGCTCTCCATTGATTTTTTCAAACACAAATAGCATTTTCCTCCTAAGATTGTATCATATGTTCTTGAAGTCCTCATGGTCCTCAGAGATTCAGATTATAAATAAAGTTTATTCCATGCCTATGGCTTCAGGTAATTAGGTCATCTCAACTGACCCAATTCTCAAAAAAATGTGGGATGGACCTCCTTCCTTTCTTGCTCTCTTGAAACACTTGCAGCAGTCATAATTATTGATGAAGGTCTATGAAATCAAAGAAGAGAAAAAGAACTTTAATGATAAGAATTCACTATAGTCATGGTGCTGAATTCTTAGTAATAAATGGGATGAGGAAAGGGTTGTATTCACTCAAGAAGTTTGGGAGAGCTATCTATTTTTTTCTGTATGGGATGTTATTTGGTGTATGTTAATTTTAACAAGAAACAACTGGCTCCAAAGAGTATACAATGATGGCCTTAGCCATGGTGTCTGCATCAGGAGGAGCAGTCATGTAGTTATTGTCAGCATCTTTCTCAATTGCTGACTACATCATGATTCATCCTGTCAGAAAATCTCTCACCTTGACATTAGCATTTTCAGTAAAAATTTGGCAACTTACCCACCCAATCCTGCACCATCAGGGACTTGGTTTACTGTTGCAGGCATGGGTAGCTCATGATGGTCTGCCACAGAACATCACATCTGATGAATGTGAATGCAACTGTCATTTGCATTTTAAAAGAATAGGCAATATTGGACTTTGGCTTAAGAGGAATAGTTGAATAATTAATGGCCAAAACCTGTGATTATAAAATTGCTAATGACTATTACTTAAATATCATCCAGTAGCTCCCAACCCCTGCAGATGAATTGGTCCAGTATTGTAGGCACCTATTTTTTGCGAACAAAAAGTAGATGGATCTACAGGGGCTGTCGATAACTGGAGGTTTCCGAGTCAATTATGAATATGAGAAAATCAAACACACCACTGTGCTGAATGCTGGACCTTAAAGAAAAGCATACTAGACACTGAAAATGAAACAAGATAGGGATGTCCAAAGGCCATGCCAGGCAGCTGGCTGCCTTCCAGTTGCATTTCCCTGTAGCATGGCTCAGGATGCACCTGCATATCATGTCAAGTTTCTTATTGGAAATCTTTGGAGGTCAGAATGACTGGAAAGTCTCAACTCCAAGTGTAGATGCCAATAATAGTCATAGTTTGAATAGATCATAGCAATGGGATACTGCTTGAATTGAGTGGGTGAAATAATTCCCACTAAGAGGAGAAGTTTAGGGGCATTCCTTACAAAAATTTGACACAATTGGATTATTTTAAGGATGCTGGAACATTGGCTAAATTCAGACAATATATAGGTGAACCTCGGTTGTGGCTAGCATTAACATCAAAAGGGGAGCGCCTCTCCACTCAAAAAGCTTGTTTCAAAGCAGTCTGTCCACATCGAACTTGAGCAAAGGCAAACTTATAGTATCTCAAGAAACTATATTTCTCGTTCGATTTTGCTACTCTCTGGATGCTTTATAAAAATTGATAGGACCAATAGACAGAATCATATGATGAATTAAGATAAATTTTTTTTAAAATAACTTTTTGGAAGATTTTCCTTCTGCCCTCATGGCAAACATGCCATCCGTATCGAACAAGGGTATCAAATCGAATGAGTTCTCCACACCCAGGAAGTGAGTCATGAGCGAATTGATTGCGTACCACATTTGAGGAGTTCTCGGGAAAAGGATGATTTTTCAGAAAGTAATTTAAAAAAAACAGGTAATCGAGAAATTTGGTCTAGTCCGAGGGAAAATCATTTTTTAAATATTCCGATTATTTTAGCCCAGTAATTTACAAAGTTTTGCTTTGTGACATATATACCGTATTTACTCCAGTATAGTGCGCCACTGTGTATAAGACGCACCCCCGCTTTGAGGTCCCAATTTGTGTAAAAAAAAAAAAGATTCCCCCGTGTATAAGGCGCACCCCCCTATTTTGTAGCGAAAAGCGTCGGACAAGGGAGATGAATAAGGGATAAAGCCGGTCTTGAGGTAGGTCGAACCTCGTTTCTTATTCACTGTCCTGACCTTTATCGAGGGGAGGCACAGTATCCTTAACGTTTGTTTTATTATCCGTGAAAACGGATGGAAATATACGGCGAAATAACACAGCTGCAGAGAAATCCATGTGATTCAGGAAGCGAAGGAGTTGGGCATCCGTGCAATAGGTCATAAGTATGACATCGAGGAAAGTTGTATACAGAAGCGGATGGAGGCGAAGGCGAAATTAAGCCTGGCTCTAAAGAATCTCATGGCCTTTCGTGGGGAAAAAGGAATCATTTCCGGTAATCAAGAAGGGAGTGACCGAGAGTGATGGAGACGCGAACCCATACGATTTCGAGAGCAAACGGGATCTCCCATCGAAAATTCAATGCATCATGAGGTTGAACGACGCGATTCATAGGCAAGTTGGACTTTCTGTTCGTCGGAAAACGTCAGCAGCTTTCCATGAGAAATTATTGTCTCTGGAACGCCCCCTCGGAGGAGGATGTGAGCTCCGCGAATCAATTTTCCACGTTGCCAGACATCTCAGATTCCGATTCCGATACCGAATGAAGTCTGCGAATCGACGTAGCCACTCCCTGTTTACTGTTTTATAATTATTATATTTCTCCTGTTCTGACTGACTGCAGACAGTTTCCGCCTCAAATTAGTGACTAATAAGTTATGGGTATGCTGAAAAATTTTTTTTCTCGAAAAAGAGAATTTTTTTCCTCGAGTATAAGACGCACCCCCTCATCGAACACAATAAAATATGCAAAAAAATGCGCCTTATACGCGAGTAAATATGGTAATTATATATCTACTGTCCTAGATAGATATCGTTCTCGGGGTATCGGGGGTACAGGATTACCCACCTGCCATTATGGTTCACTATAACGAACGAAAGAGGATGCACTGTCAAAGAAACCAAACTATTTTTAACCTGGATCTTTTGGAATATTTTCTTCAGTTCCAAATTCAATAAGCTGCATAAGGAATCTGATGGGAAACTAGAAGCAGTTTGGTGGGAATTGCACAGAGGTGTTAGCAACACTGCACGGACTAAGATGAGTCCAATGGTGTTCGCCGATACAATACACAGGTAGCGAACGGCCCAGCAAACTCCCAGCAAGAGCGTTTGTTTCGGCCTTCGGATGCGAGGCATGCATTAGAGCTTTATAAATTAGCATTTCTCAACCTTTTTATTTCCAACAGTACAATTAACAGCGAAATATATGGGGCCGCCCTCCCCATCCACGGATCTCCTTACACAGTATTATAGGCCTTACTGAATAAGGAAAAGCCAGGACTTGAAATTCATTCACGAAGAGGTTATTTTGAACTGGCACTTGGCAATACCACCACTTCAAGAAAACTAATTCAATCTCATAATAACTTGTTTATTTTACTACAATGCAATACCTGTGCCTGCCAGGTTGCACATAAAATTAAGACAACAGCTTGATGTTTGAAGTAACTTTGCGAAGAGCATTTAAATTTTTTTAAAATGGAACATGAACTATATATTTGATATATTTTATGTATGTAGAATTGGAGAAAGTAGACATACATATGTTATGGCAAAGGCGGACAAGGTGCGATATCCCAGGCCAATGCAACTTGTTACTTTTGATTTGAATCGTATCACACATGAAAGAGGAGGTCTTGGGCTATTACAAAACATTACTGGATTTTGCTATAGGTCAGTTTAATCTGAGATAACTACGTGAACATTACCTGTTTCACTGAGAACGCTCACACTACTCCAAAGTCAAAGTCAAAGTATCGAGCCCCTAAGTGAATCTGTATTTCATGGAATCACTTAGGGGCTTGATACTTTGACTAATGTTTCATCAGCTCTTTTGGGTTTTCACTAAACCCAAGCACACCAACCTCAGAGAACTAGTGATAAACACACCCTGGGAGCTGCATTCCTTCTATATTGGGCTGAAAGAGTGAGAAAGTCCACTATTTTGCAGAATGATGGGTCAGTTGGGTTAGAAAATAATCACGGCCTTTGGCTGCGACACTTTTCTAACCCAATTTGACACTGAAATGGTAGGAAATAGGAAATGGAAAATCCTTAGGCTCCAGGAAATGTGAAGACTAGGCCTTTCTTGCACAACACTCCACTTCTCCACTTGAGCCATGCGTGTGTGAGCTGTTTTCTGGGGTAACATGATGCTCTACACCTACTATGATCGACCAATATCGCAGCATCTTAATGACGTTCTTGCTCCCTCTATACATGCTATTTCATAAATTCAGTAGCAATTCACTCCAATACATGACCATAGCAATCAGATGAAGCAGATATTGTATTTAAAAAGTTAAGTTCCGTTGGCCTGGGATATTGCACCTTATCCGCAAAGGCAATCAAGGTTTTCGTTGCAGCAACAATAAGGATGAGCCAAATTTGATCAAAATAGACTCTTAAAGTGTACTCTTGGTATGTGGTATTATTTAAAGCCAGCTAAAGTTAGAAATGTCTTATTTTGAAGCAGTTATTGGGGAGAGGCTGGCTTGATCTCTGTTCTAGAATAGATATGTTCCTCCCTTCTGGTCTTCTTGCCTTCTTTTGGTGATAGGCCACTAAGAAAAGATGCCAACACTCATGATGTACATGTTAGCCTTTTGTAGCATACAGGTTGAGAGCTCCAACATCAGAGTATATGAGCTACTGTGTAAGAACCTGCTGCCATTGTAGTGATGTAGAAGCCAATGAAGAGAATACCCTTCACTCATAGAATGCTAGATACAGCCTCACAAATCCTAGCTCATTGTACAGGATAGGTCATCCCTACTCATTGCTCACACTCATGCAGAAAAATTTGTTTAAAAAGTTAGACAACAGTCTAAAGGTGATAATGCCCTGTGCTGTGCATTATTTGTGCGTATGCATTCAAAATACAGGTTGGCCATGAAATGTGGGATCATTTTAATCATTTTCAGTCATATTTGTCTGTATGATCACTGCTATGTTCCAAATACTTGGGATCATTTCCATGTTCTTTGGGACATTTTCTGCAGCATGTCCTGTGTGACATCTACTGTAGCAGCTGTCACAGCAGATATCCACTGCTGTAACCATTATGATGTTCCTGAAAAGCATGTCTGATATCCAGGACCTTTTGGTTAGTCCAGGTTTGTTCATGCATCCACATGTAGGCCACAAGCCTTTCTTCAATGCTATATGTGCTTTGATCACTCATAATCTATATAACTTGTAAAAGAAAGGAGCCATCAGATGGTCTGTAGACTGAGCTGATCCCCCACTTTGTGGCCACCCTGCACATGCTTATCTGTGCTCTTTAAGGAAGAACTTGCCTACCAAAGTATTAAAAAATTTACAGGCCATCATTAGGGCTCATTAAGTAAGGCAGCATTCAGGGCCAAAAGAACCAAGATCTGTTATTCATGTAGTCATTATTCATGAATGAGGATCCCTAGTGTAGTGAAGTGTGTGATATTAGCAAGAAAAAATGCTGGCCTTTCTCAGAGGCCTCAGCAATGCCATTTGAGGTTATACTGTTTTAAACTTATGACATCAGTGTATCCAGAAATAAATTTGAAGTTAGTGTGTAAAAAATAAGTTTTTTGAAATTGAATGATTTCATGGAGTAAGTCTTTATTGCTTTTGCTACAGAATTTCTAGTAGCTGGTTTTTCATCCTGGTGCAATTATTTATTATTTGTCAACACTACAACTCTCAGAATATGGCAGAACACTCTCCTTTGTATCAATGCATTCTGTATTTGTAAATGTAATCATGGCAAGTTAGTGAAACTGCGGAGAACCCAAACACAATTGTGGCCAGTTGGGTATTTAACCGTTAGCAATTCTTTTATTTAACCTTTTTATTTAATCTAAATTTTTTTTTGCTCTATGCCATGCTATAACTGCCAGTCATCAGTTTTTCATACCCTTACATTAACTTTTTGTGTAATAAGAGCAAACTACTAGAGATAATGATTTGAAATTTTGATGTGTTCTCACTTTAGCTGCATAACTGCTTAAGAAACACTTAAGAACTTTATTTTAAATTTAGTAACGTCAATGCTCGGGAATTATTTGTCCACATATCTGGACAGTATGAAAAAAGGGGAATAGATTCTCACATTTATCCCTTGTTGCATAGCATCTGTGTTGACAATTTTATTATTCAATTTATGGCCCTATTTTCTTTAAAATTTTGCTAGTAAATCATGTCCATACTTTCATACATGCCACAAAAAGCTTCATGCCACAAAGCCATGACATACATGCCACAAAGCAATGACATCTATGCACATAAATCTATGAAATTTGTGCCTGAAATCACCACCAAGAAATGAGAAAGAAAGGTATTACCAGAAAGGATTAATTTTAAAAAGTCATAACTCAAACAGTTTTGAACAGAAAAGGTTGCAATTCCATTATGATAGTTCACTCATCTCAACATGTTTATAATTTAAAAAAGGTGTCAAAATGTTATGTCAGTGACCAGCAATGTGCCCAGATAGGCTTAGTATTTGGGCATGAGAACTCAAAATGAAATATCTCAGGTGTTGGGCAATGCAAGACAACATGCATACATGAGATGTCTTAGGTAATCAATAGGTTAAGAACAAGTTGTAATGGTTCACTTGTGATAGCATAAAGGTTAAGGTTATGTAAACTGTGATTGCAGTAGCAGCATACGATGTAAGACTCCAGAGAGTTTGCAGAATGGCTATTTGCATCATCGTGAGACCTTCCTGCTTAAGCTCTTCTTTCCTGTTTAAGATACCTGTCTTGTAGATACCTCTCCTTGTATTTTTTTTGTCCTGAATAAAAAATATGACTGGGATATTCTGTATATTTAGACATGAGACATGGTAGGGCTAAATTAGGCATAGGCCCACACATTCTGTGGGTGTGCAAGGCTATTCTCATCCTTGAAGATTTTCTTTCAGCTATTTTTTTGGGACGTGGAATGGAAGTGTGACAATGAACCCATCCAGGAAGGATCACAAACCAAAAAATATTTTCAAGAATGATGGCAGCTTTTTGGAATTGTTCAAGAAGATGCAGAAGCAGCCAGAAAACCTCAATGATTCCAGCAGTGGGGAGAGTTGTGTTGACAGAACTGGGAAACTAAGCCTACCTTCTTCTAAGCCTACATCTTCGTCTACAGTGTCTGATTCCCAGGACTCAAGCTGTGGGCCTGGAACCTCCAAACCTGTACCAGTTGTAAGGATGCCTATAAAGGCCTGCCCTACAAGTGTCTTATGTCTTATGCCTTCTCCAGCCTTGTGGATATTTCCTTGTTTCCTGTCAATCAAAAGCTAATGATTTCCCTCAATTGCTGGGCCTGACATTAGCCTGACACAAGCTTAGGAGGATTGACCCATCCCATTAAGGCTACTCCAAACAATACTGTCTTATTTATACTGAAACTTGTAAGCTTTTCAGATTAATGTTATGCTTGGTTTCCTCAATGCAGCTGCAGCATAAGCCTGTCACTTTTTTACTTCATGGTCAGGCTAAAGAAATACCTCATGGGATGACTGCTGAGGTATTGGCTGTGGGGCCATTAAGAGTCTATGTCTGGTTCAAGGAAAATTCCTTTTTTTTGTGTGTTGTTGTTGAGTACCAAAAGAATGAGGGAAATCTTAGCTCTCCATGTATTGACTCTTTGAACTCGCCTAATATCTGGGCATATCCATCTTTAAGAAGTTCGTGAGACCCTTATCTGCCAAGTGGAAGGTTGTGAAGTGATCTCATGCCTACATTTTGATTAAGAGAAAAGAAAGAAAGTATGGAAGATGAGGAGTGCAACAAAGATTCTGAAATGCTCACTCCTACTGATATCTTTCCAGGCTTTAAAGGGGTGTTGAAGAAGTCATTAAAGGATCGGAAATTCCAAGGTGCACAACATGCCAAAGGAGGAAATGATGAATCTAAGCCTGTTGAGGTTTGTCTTGGCAGGTGGGCAAAAGGAGAGGAGGTCGAGTTCTTTCCACTGGTGTGGTGAAGAGGCAGAGGAAGGATGATAGTGATGTATGATTTCCCCACAGTATAGATAGCTACATCCACAATATGTGCATGGCTCTTTTCAGCAAGCCATGAAAGCCTTTCAGCAAGCTTCTTTCAGTACTGAAATGCTGTCAATGACAGCATTTCAATCACTGGGTTGAAAGTAGTGGTATCATGTGGTGATGATGATGAGGGCAATCAAAGTAAGGCATATTGATAACTGGAATATAAAGCAGGAATATAAAGCATTAATGGGCAAGTTGTTAGGAATTAAAATATGGAGAAAAAAAAATTCACTTCATGACTTGCTTGAAAATAACACAAGCATTTGATCCAGATGTTCTTTTCTTTTGCTTGGAAGGTAATGAAAACCTCTTGAATTACATATTTGGGTATCTCTGCATCACTGAAAAATTAATTTGAAAGTATTTTTGGGGAGCAAATTCAGGACAAGTTTTACTTCAGTTACTCAGGAACTGCTCTGCTATCAATTAAAGAAGAGAAGGCTTATAGTCTTGTCATCACTTATGCATTTTCCTAGGCATCCTCAAAATGACATGGAGTGAATAAGAAAAACACTAGAATAGAAAAATGTACAAGTTTGAGTTCTTAGCTATATGTCACTTCTGGATTCTACCAACTGGCTTATGGAGTTTACAGGATTAATTAACTCCAGCTGTAACGGTCAGTCTGAGAAAGGCAATCTGTTTTCAGCTACTGGTGAAGTTGGTGTATGCCTGATGAGGTTCCAGTAATGATCTTATATGATTAATGCAGAAGAAAAATTACAAGACACTCTTCGAGAGTCCATTCATGCTTTTCTTAGCACCATTTCTTTGGTGTAGCAAAGAGAACAATGAAATCCTTTAGATGACAAGCAAACCATCACCACCACCATTGGTACTCATCAGAGTAGCAAACCCAAGGCATTTGCGGTTCTATGCATTTACTGTTTATGTAGCTGCCTATACTGGGGTTTCCCTGAAGTTCATATTTGCACCTTCATTAATGTCAGGAGATAGACTGTTTAAGATGCTTCATTCTCTTTGTCTCTCAGGAGCAAGGCAGGAAGGATGCTTGGTCTCAGTATATGCAAGAAGTACGCATGTATAAGGAGAAGCTGGGAGATGAAGAACCCAAGACACGACCACTAGTGAAATGATACTCAAAAGGGCTTCAAAAGGACAATTTCCTGTAGGCATTTTGCCGGGTGATCACAAAGTCCTCTTTCCATTTCTTCCCCTCATGGGGAATGAGTTTTTTTTCCTGGCATTCTAGATCAATGTCTGTTCTTGTTTGGAGTCCGAGGAAGAAGAAGCAAATACAGCATGCAGTTAATACTTATTTCATTCTATCTAGAAGATAGATTTTTCTCTGTCCCAAAGTGTCCAAATGTGTCCAAATTTTGAAATAACTTCTTTTCTGGTCAGAGTGGAAGATGGTAAAACTATGTTTTTTCTCATTCCAATAAGAATGGCTAAGAAGCACTCTTGCAGTACCTATGGCTCTCCACCATCTTGAACTGGTTGGAGGAATGATCTTGTTTTTTTTTTTCAGGTGTTCATTTCCCTATTGATTGTCAACAAATATTCCTGCAGAAAATATATTGGGGACTTGACTTCCTGCTGGTTTCCCTTTCATTTTTGTGATTGGGAAGCATAAGTCTAAATTTTGTACTTCATTATTTGATTAGAATTAACTGCCATATATGTCAATGGCCCATTGAGGACAGGTCCTGTTTCCATCAGGGATCACTAGCAAACACATTCAATAAAGTATGGATTGCCAGAGTTTTTACACAGAGCACATGATCAGCCCTAAGCATAAATCTTGCACTTTTTGTAACAAATGGTATTGTCAGAACTACATTGTAGATTTTGTCCAGTTGAGCCATTGCCTGAAGCCCATTGTAAAGGCTGGAAAGCCCTGTCATGAAAGCTAATTTTTAGGTGAGGGAACCATCAATGATCCCTGAGTATGGGAGGCTCTTCACACTGTTTGGTCATTATATGAATGCATCAATGGAAACATACTCTGTGAGATTGTATAGGCTGTGAACAGTAATGAGAATACAGTAAGAGGAATCTTCATGTAGTTAGTTGTCACAGGAGCTCAGAACCTATTGTGAAACTTTCTTGGGTCACATTCGAACCATGCACCCACAATGGAAATTTTTGCCACATTTCAAGGCAAGAATTTCAACACAGCACTAAATCTTCAGGGTATGGTTTTCCTCTAAATTCTCAGCTCTTTCTTGAGTTAACCCTACATTGCCCATATTCATTTCTGGAATGTGAATTTTTTTTTTCAAGCATTATTTGGAAGTAAATGGAAAACACACTTCACATTTAATTATATTATTTTAGTATGAGAAGTATTAAGTGGTATGTTACCCTGAGGTCACAATGGGCTGTAAAATTTGTGCACACATCAGGATAATAGGGGTGACTTTAAAGTAGCAACTGTTACTTTGAAATCACACTGGGATAAAGAGGGTTTATTTCATTGTGCATAGTATGTTCCTAGCATGCTTTTGAAATTTCATTCAAATTTATTCTATCAAAGATCGTCAAGATTGATTATTCAAAAGTAATCATAAATTAAAAATGAATAGGGGATTCCAATCCCTTCTGAGTGTCTTGTCCTCTGATGAAGACCAAGGAAAAATTGAATAAACTATGAGCAAGCTCTGTTTGGCACTAATTGATTCATGTCATCAATTGAAATAAAGCAAATAAAAATATCTGCAAGAAAAGACCAGCATAAAAAATTAATTTCAATGGAAGTGAAAGTTGATAGGGCATGGATGATTCGTATGTGGGATGTTCAGGTACGGTATATCCTCCCATTCCCCTACTAGCATTAGCTCTTGCCCATTTTCAATATCATACTCTGTTTTAATCTTTGCTTATTACCTTGCCTTGTAACAAAGAATTTTAAAGATAAGTTGGAGGCTTTTCTATCTCTATGCTCTTAACATTTATTGGAAATAGCTCCAGCAGGAAAAGTTGCAAGTCATTCGTCTTTTTTTCCCCCATACTCTGCATGATGGCAGTTGCCTCTTCATGGCGTACACCCATTGTGAATGTGGTAACTACCAAGGGGGAATAAATCCTATTCCTTCTTTGCCATGAAAAAAGGGAACATGGACTAAATAAAGGCTGCATTTTGAACAAAAAGTATGCAAATAGAACGGAATACAGGCATACTGGGTGCATTCAGTGACACGGGTCATGACTCAAGGGTCTCAGTTCAACACTTGCATTGAGGCTTCAAAATAAATTTCACTCCCTGGTGACACCTCTTGTCAATATCATCAATCCTGAAAATAGTTTTTGAAATGCACCACACCTGCCGAGAATCATGAACCTCGAGTCATGACCCGGGTCACAACTGAATGCACCCATGCCTGATTTTCTGCTTTGAATTGTTTACAAGAATGAGGCATTTTGCACTTTACACACATAGGGTAAAAGATCCAGTGATGGGCCATGTCATGGGAAAACTCCAAAAACTAGGCATTTGTTCCATGACCACCTCTGAAGTTTGCATGTGCTTGAATGCTGCTAGCCCATGTCACAACTTGGGTAGGCATGCTATGGAAGTGAAGCTGTTGGAAATTGTATGTGCTGTGGCCCATCACTGGGTCTTTTACCCTATTGGTTATCCATGAATTGGTGAAAGCACACTAGCTCACAAGCAACAGAATAAAACTGTGCCCATGTACTTGTTAATCTAAATCATTCTTTCAAAAGCAACACTGTTGTTGGGATGATTCCTAGTTGCCTTTTGTATTCCTCACTCTCCCTCTCCTTATAACTCTTTTTCACTTCGATTCCTAAGAGTCAAAGGTTCTTACACCCATCCATGAGCACGGATGTCAGAGCCTTTGCAACATGTTGAACTTGAAGGATGGCCAGGTGGCCAGGTCAACATGTTTGCCAGGTGGTAAATTTCATATCACATGAGAAATGTTAGAAAACCTAGTCAGTCCATTATGGCTGCACCCCCCCCCCCCCCCCCACCTTACCTGGAGTAACTTGTGAGTAAAGTAAACTTGTGAGTAGTCCACAAGATTATTGCTCAATTCTGTGGAACAATGGCATTGTGGTTAACACTTACTTTTGATCTCTTTACATGCTTGATGAATGCCGTCTTTTGTCATTAGATTTTTTGTTTAGGGCTTAAAGGCAACACCTGAGGAGAAATCTAACAAAGTAGGAAGGGTGTCAGTTTAAGTAAGGGTCTTATTTGGTTTTAAAATTCCTCAGTCATGACTTATAATGATCAGTAGTGTATTTGCAGAATCCCAATCAAGAGTCAATTCAAGCTTGTTTTGCGTAAGTGATACCTGCTTCAGTGTTTCATGAGGGGCTCAATAGGCTGCAGGATCTGAAGTAACACTTCCTTCATTGCCCTCGGGTCAGGCAATGATGAGTGCAGCTCGTGTAAATACGAAAGTGGTTGTTAGCTTAGTTATATTTAGGGCTGTCACGATTGATCGATGCATCGATACCACTATTGATAGTTGGAGATATCGATAGTTTTTTCGACCATCGCGATGCATCGGCAAAGTATTTTAAAGGGGAAATGTCCCATTGGATTGAGGTGAGTACAGTACAATACAGTCCGTCCTTGCGGGGAAAGGAAGAAGGGGCGTGATCCACAGGGGCTTGCGATTTATTATCACAATCAAATTCCGGAAATGCCGGGACTGACTATACTGTAAGAAAGACGGGAGGGGGAAAAAAGTCGGATCGGAGACAGGAAGTAGGAAAGGAGAAGGGGGAAGACCGATATGATTTTTTTCTCTTCTGTATTTGTCTTCGGCTCGATCTCAGGTGCATGCTGCGGAAGTGGACTGTACTTAT